>CM076580.1:1090995966-1091284426 GCA_034641835.2 Pinus albicaulis
TGTGCAAAACCATGCAAAAAACCATGGGCGTAGACCGCCCACCGAAAATTAAGGACCAAAAAATTTTCGTCGGGGCGCTGCCCCGAACCCTGACAAGGGGGGCTACCGCCCCCTCTGTGACCCCCCGTTGCACCTATTGTGGAAATAATATAACACATACCCAACATTGCACTGCTCAGTTGGGTTTTTCTCTAATATTGTATGTACATGCATAGTGGCTTTCTTATGCAATAATCTATTGTTAATTGTTCTTCTCTTGTATGTTAAATCGATATTAGGCATGTTGCAAGTAGCATCGTTATGCATTTTGGTTGAAGGTTTTGTTAGGTGATAGCATTTAATAGATTGTTGAGGTAAATAATGGAAAATATTTTTCCTGGAAAAGATATATGGGAAACCATGTATTTAAGAATAATGAGTTGTTGATAGTTTGCTAAAAATTAATTTAGTAGTAGATTTATATAAAATGCATATGGGTGTGAATATTGAAATTGAAAAATTTATCAAATTAGTTATTTAGGTATACAATATATTTGTGTTGCAATAATTTAGGGTTCAAAATGATTGTATTAATGAATAGAATGTCATTATTATTATTGAAATTATACAATAATGTTGGAATTCTAGACTAATTCTCGACAATGCCTATACTTATGTCTAATGAAATAGACTAGAAAATTTTTCAAGTTGATTTACTATGCCACAACATGATATGTTATTTTATCTTTTATTAAGTAATTTCTAGTATGACGTAATATGTGGGATCATTTCGTTAATTTGATCATTTTGATGTTCTTAAAGTATTATTAAACAATTTTTCTACAACTCTTATATTTATGACCAAAGGTGCATGTTTTGTTTTATGTTTATAAGTGTCATGTTTGTACAATAATTCGATTTATGGTTCCATGTATAATCTTTACATATCTACACATAGTTTATGGTCATGCATTTTTTTCTTGCACAAAATTACAATTTATTAGATCTAAATTTTTTGTGATTCATAAATAAATGTCTTTCAGATTAATCACATCATTAAAATTTGATTGACATTTGTAAAACTACAATTTACAATTCTTAATAAATGTTAACTTAGTATCCTTAATTTTATTAATTTCAAAAAAATTAATGTAAAACAATGTACTTTATAGTTTTGCATTTCATCATTACACAACTCCATTTTACAATACGTAATGAATGTTGATTTAATATCCTTCATGTTTATTACTTAAATCAATTTATTATTCTTTAATTAAAAAATGCATAGTGATATGATTTATAACTTTAAATTCCATCTTTCCACAAAAGTTATTTTACAATGGTTAATGAATATTGTCTTAGTATCCTTTTTATTAAATCATTTTGTTGGTCTTTAAGAAAAAAGACACAACAAATTATTTAATGCCTCTATATTTCAATTACAAGAGGTCGTATTTAATCCAAGATTCCACGGTGTGTTCAACTAATAACAAGAGTGTACTTGAATAATAAATTTTCCAATAAGTCAAACCATGACATAACCTCGTCATCAAATTAGGGATAGTTTTTACAATATGTACGATGTTGGAGTTAATAATATTTATGTTATTTAATTTTACATAAATTTCCTATGTAACATAGGAAGATAAGGAATTAACATTAAATGCAATGTCTTTTTAAGAAATTATTATTTGACATGATTATGGTATTAAGAATTATTATTTGACATGATTATGGTATGACTTAAAAGAAGCATTTGTTTCTTTGTTTGATTATCAAAAGTCTCTACATGTTTGGACACATATACTTGTAATTTTTCACATAACAAATAAACATAACAACAATGATGAACAATCATGTAGGGACAAATTTACTCACTTAGATATGACTTTCGATAATATTTGAACACATATACTTGAAATCTTTCACATAACATATAAACATAAAAAATCACTAACAATGATGAACAATCATGTAGGGACATATTTATTCACTTAGATATGATTCTCAATAATATTTGAAAAACTTGATGGAATTACTTGGCTTAAAGAACTTTTGATAGAGATAGATAAATTTGGTTGTGACCTCCTTGACTTGATAATGGATAGTGTGTTATGTTTCCCAAGGAATCAAACATATCTATCTCCCTTCTAGTGTCATAAACATATTTGGTTAATTTTTTTAAGATAACAATGTCACACATGCCAAATGAAGTGAATTATTAGAGTCATACACACCATTATGGATGAATAATAGTGAAATAACATTTTCAATTAAATGCCAATGAAATGAAGAAAGGAAAGCCAAATTAATAGGTCTACACATCTTATGGAATAATCATAGTAAAGGTGTTGTTTGATGAATGTTTCCATGTGAGACATGAAGTCAAAATATGTTGGCGAAATGCTTGCAACCACATTGTCGTTGTTTCTTGAACTTCATTCTTTCATATGGCTCAACCGATGGGAATGTCATTTGAATGTGTGTTGAAATCCATAATGATGCACAAAGTACATTATCATTCAAATATTTTATTAATATAATATTACAAAAAATTAATATTTGCATGGCCAATAAAACCACTAGAAAAAACCATTTCAAGATTGCATATTTGATAAAAATAATGCCCTAAACAAATATTTCATGACTTCAACTTGCAAAAAAAATAACACCACTCAAGTAAATTAATTAGGCCATTGAAAACAAGAAACTGCGAAATAAGTAATTGATGGATTCATTTTACATACCATAATGCCTACTTAATCAATAAAGCCACTTGAACCAATAATAATACTATAGCAATTATGAGTCCCCTTAAAATAAAACATTTCAAAAATTCATATAACAAAGTGATGACATCAACCTGGTAAAGAATAATGAATTAAACAAGATTTTCATGAATTCTTAACACACTCTTAATATTTCCCTAGTAAATAAGATGAATAGGCACCAAAACACTTTGTATTTGTTAGTAGTAAAAGTCGAATCCATTACAAGGATATTATTGTTCCCATACGTAGCAACTTATTCCATTTTGCCTCTCATCATTATCCTAGCATAAATGGTTTTCTATTTAATAGGAACACATATACCAGATTTCTTTACACCCCATAATGAATGCTAAGGGATTCGGCCTCATGAATCTAATATTGTATGTCTTAAAGCTTTTTGTTTTGTATTAATATGTATCTTTTTGATAGAAATGCATCTCTCTCGTTATGAGCAAACTCTCATGGGTTTGTTGTGAAAAAAGTATCCAAACATTCTTTCTATGTATCTTAGTTGGAAAAACACCAAAAAAAAAAAAAAAGGGATCCAACCCCATGTCTTACACATTTCAATAAGTGCATGTAGTGAAAACACCATTACTGTTAGATATAAAATCAACACGATTATGGAATGGAAAACCATTTTTCTGCACATGTCAATATTGGACGTATATAATTAGCACTAGGTGTGGTCTATCTAAGACAATTCTAACTATATAATATAATTGTCATACTATCTCCCTCATCTCCCATTATGACACTTTTTCTTTTATTTTTCAATAGTCCTTCAGCAACACAATTATTATCTTCAAGGTTGTAAGAACACCATTAATTGAAAGCATAAATAACTTGTTAGATTCTAGAATTGTAATAACACAACATCAAACATGGGTTCATATAGAATGATGAGAACAAGAGATACTAAATCTAACTTATAAGTTATGGTACTATAAGGAAAATTTTAGGGGAGAAATCTCGCAAATGGGCTATTTTGTGGACATTTTTTGAAACAAAATATTCACCAATTTCATTAAAAATTTGCCTATTTTTTTCATATATATGATTAAATGAATGATATTCGCCAAAAAAATACCGATTTTAATAATAAATTACATGTTTTTTTATTGAATATTCATCTTTATTGAAAATATATAAATTTTTAAATGAAAATAGTCACCTACAATAAGAAAAATAGTAAATCCTTAAAAAATACCATATAACACTAACATAACATATATAACATAAAAAAATATTTTCAATTTAAAAACAAACCTTTCTTAGATGTAGTTGTATGTAATGCTAAATGATTGGCATAACATCTGAAGAGAAACATGTATGATAAGAATAACAAAGAACTAATCTAATATATATCTCGGTATAATGTCAATATGTTGTAAACTACATGCATTACATAAAAATAAAAATATGTGCAAGCTCAGTTAAAAATAAAACAAGCATGCACATACTACTTTATAATGCTAACTTGTTACCCGAATAATGTAAAAAAATACAATTTTGGGTTTTCACTTAAATGAAAACCATTATTCATGGGTTTTGAGTTAAAATAAAATTTTGTTTGAGTACCAAAAACTATTTAGAGATTCCTATTGAATGATGCGAAAATTTCCCTTAAAAATTGAACATATATCTTACTATAAATCCAATATAATGACTATTACACACAGAATTTTAATAAGTAATTTAGTGCTCACATGTGTACTTGAAATATTGCAAGAAAGGAAGGTTTTTGTGGAGTCTTTGGATTTATTTCAACACCATACACCAAGGTAAATTTAAGGATCTATATTTAGATTTATGTCGACATCATATGAAGGAAAATTATAAGGATTTATGTTTATTTTAAAAAGTATAAGTCTTAACTAATGTTATTAATTCAAAAGTATTTTAAAAATAGAAAGCTTAACTAATTTTATTAATTTAGAAGTATAAGTTTGGGTTAATTTTACTAATTTTTAAAATAATAATTATAAAATATTTATAATTATAAAAAAAATTAAATTTTAAAAAATTTATAAAATTAAAAAAAAAAAAAAAAAAAAAAAAAATAAATAAATAAATAAATAATGATACATCTTTTTAGAAAGAGATTTTCACATTTTTTAAAATTAAAGAAAAAAATTATACTTCAAAATATTTGATATTACATATATATAATGAATTTATCACAATAAACACAAATATTATATTATAAATTATAATAAATATTTATATCAAAGTATTAATTTTATATTTCATTTTCATGACACAGAGAGTGTTTTGTTAAGGCACTCCTTGATGTGAAGTCACCAATTCAATTTCCCGTCTTGATCGGGGTGATATATTGTTCATGATGAAAATGTAGTCCTACTAAGCTTACAAAAACAAATTATTCATTTTCATAACATTACAAAACATGGAAGTATAGTCCTACAGGACAATACATTCCAAGATATTGTAAGCTGAATAAAAATTCTATAATGCGGAATAGATACTTAAAAGAATCGAAAAATAAATTTTAATGCCCAATAAATCATACCTCCATCCATTGATGCTACTGACACTTAGAATGTATTTTGTATGCAAAGCTTCCGAGCTACTTCACTATATACAAAATCTGCAGGAGGAATATGCCTTATGCCTTACACGCCACAACTAAAACTGCTCAAAGAAAATCTAAAGGGGCTTCCAAGCTCTACTCACTCTAACTTGATGGTGTAAAACTGAAAGGGATTGAGTTAGTTAGGTTGGAGACCAAACATAAGTATTCATAGCCAAGCTTCCATCAAGCTTTTGTTGGCTATGTGTCAAGTGTTCCACAAATCCTAGTAGAGAACTGCAGTGGGGGTAATGGACCACTTCAGAAGCTCCCAAATAATTTAAGGAAATGACTGTAGTTGGTTTGCATGAATTAAGGAAATGACTGCAGTTGGTTTCTAGAAATAATTAACTGCAGTTATTTCCAGAAATAACTGGCCATTGGGAGAGGGAGCGTAACATTCTCCCACTTGGTCCATACTTCCAAACTTAATGTCTCATCTTAAAAAAACCAATTGATAATCAGTATTAATTAATAGATACATGAATCATGGTGATAAGTCCTCTAATGATGAGTATTATCTTCCATGTATTACTATGTATTTATTTCTATTAAAATTTATGTGGCAACAATTTCTTAATGAATAAACTCTATGTTTATTCCTGTCCTACACAGATGAATTATCTCAAATCAAATTAAGGTGCACATAAATATGAGAAAAACATCACAATAATTAAGAATTTCATTAAAAATAACATTGTTCATACAATGAGAAACTACATAATGGAACCAAGTCCCATATTCAATACATGATCCTTGAATTTAAATGGTGGCATGCCCTTAGTCAAAGGATCAGCGATCATCAAATCAGTGCTAACGTGCTCAATAACCACTTTCTTTTCTTTAACACGTTCCCTTATAGCTAAATAATTAATGTCGATGTGTTTATTTCGACTCCCACTTTTTTTGTTCTTAGCCATAAAAACAACGAGATGAATTTTCGCAATATATTCTCAATGGCTTAGAGATATAATCCATAATTCTAAGCCCCAGAAATGAAACTCTTAAGCCGGACACCATGTAAAGTAGCCTCAAAAACAGGAGAGCGAACTCGGCTTCCATAGTGGAAGTGGCAATCAAAGTCCGCTTGGCACTCCTTCATGATACGACTCCACTAGCCATCATAAAAATGTATCCTAATGTTGATATGCATGAATCAACACATCCAAAGAAAGTCGTAATCTGAGTAGCCAATTACTTCCAAATTGTCCGACCGTCTATACATAAGCATGTAGTTTTTGGTTCCTTGAAGGTATCTCATTACTTTCTTTGCGAGCTTTCCAGTGGTCTAAACCCTGGATCAATCTGAGATCGTCCCAACATTCCCACAACAAATGCAATGTCGTGTCTTGTGTAGACTTGAGCATACATTAGGCTTTCCTGATAGCGAAAGCATATGGAATGTTCTTCATTTGTTCCCTTTCAAAGTCATTCTTTGGGCATTGGTTCAAACTCGAACCTATCACCCTTCACAATGGGAGTGACACTTGGTGAACAATCCTTCATCCGAAATCCCTCTAAAATTTTATTAATATAGGTTTCTTGAGACAGCCCAAGATGCCTCAAATTTTGTCTCTATGGATCTTAATGCCAATGACATAAGATGCCTCACCCATATCCTTCATATCGAAATTTTTAGAGAGGAATTGTTTCACCTCATCCAAATGAAACCCTTATCATTGGTTGTTAGCAAAATGTCATCCACATATAAAACAAGAAAAACAGATTTTACTCCCACTTGAATTTTAGGTATATACATTCATCCATAATGTTTTCTACAAAACCCAGAAAGAAGAAATTACATTATGAAATTTCAAATACCATTGGCGGGATGCTTGTTTTAATCCATATAATGAATTCTAGAGCTTGCAAACCAATTGCTCACCATCACTAGAGGAGAATCCTTCGGGTTGTTTCATGTAAACCTCCTCCTCTAGATCTCCATTGAGAAATGTCGTTTTCACATCCATTTGGTGCAACTCCAAGTAAAAATGGGCTACTAATGCCATAATAATGCATAAGGAATCTTTCTTAGATACAGGGAAAGAAAGTCTCCGTGTAATCGATTCCTTCTTTCGGAGTGAATCCCTTTGCAACAAGTCTTGCCTTGTATCTCTCAATGTTTCCCAATGAGTCTTTCTTTATCTTAAAGACCCATTTACATCTAATGGATTTTTGCACCATTAGGAAAATCAACAAGATCCTAGACTTCATTACTCTTCATAGAATTCATATCTTCCTTCATGGCATCGTACCATAATTCTGATTCTTTGCAACTCATGGCTTGTGAAAAAGACTCGGGATCATTTTCGGCTCCAACGTTGTAGTCAGATTCTTGTAGATACACAACACAATCATCAAGAATTGTTGATCTCTTTGGTTTAGTAGATATTCTTAATGTTGTACCACCATCTTCCTGAGAAGTATGTGGTTCAACTCATTGTTCAAAAATTCTTGGCAATTCTTGAACTATCTGATCTATTGGAATGTCGTCGGCAGCTTGTGGAACTTCAATAATTGGTTGTTCAACACCGGCTTTGTACTTGAGGGGTGCTCATGAATAATAACCAATCTATCAATTGAGGTGGAAGGTTGAGATTTTGAATGATCCTTCTAATAAACTATGTTCCTGGTTTGATCGCTCCCCATCGATCAAGTCATTGTCAAGAAACTTTGCATTTCTTGATTCCACAATCCTAGTCGTCATGAGATGGACAATAAAATTTGTAACCTTTAGACCTTTCGACATATCCAATTAAATACCCACTAATGGTCCTTGGGTCCAACTTCTTCTCTTGTGGATTATATATTCTCACTTCGCACGGGCATCCCCAAATGCGCATATGTCGCAAACTCGGCTTCCAACCTTTCCATAATTCAAATGGCGTTTTAGGAACGACCTTGGTTGGAACTCGCTTTATTATATACACTCGTCGTATTAAGTGCTTCGATCCCACAAGGATTTAGGAAGATTGAGTCGCTAAGCATACTCCGCACCATGTCTAATAATGTTCGGTTTTCTTCTTTCTGCTACACCATTCTCGGGGTCAGGGTGAACCAGGCATGGTGTATTGGGCAACAATCCCATGCTCTTGAATAAATTTTGCAAATGGCCCGGGTGCTTGTCCATCTTCTATGTATCTACCATAATATTCTCCACCTCTATCCGATCTCACGATTTTAATTTTCTTGTTGCATTGTTTCTCTACTTCAACCTTAAAGATATTAAAGGCATCTAATGCTTCGCTCTTTTTATGAAGCATGTAGAGATACATATATCGTGAGTAGTCATCTATAAAAGAGATGAAGTATCTCCGACTATGTGAGTCCATGCATGGACTACATATATCAAGATGTATGATCTCTAATATGTCCGAACTCCTATTGGCACCTTTCTTTTAATTTTTGGTTTGCTTTCCCTTTATGTAGTCCACACAAGTCTCAAAATCAATAAAATCTAGAGTATTAAGTACCCTTTCATTTACCAATCTTTTAATTCTTTCTATGGAGATATGACCTAGTCTCCGTTTCCATAATTTAGAGGAATTTTCATTAATAACACATCTTTTAGTGCCAGTGTGAACATGCATTGAATCATAAGTGACATTTTTTTTGTAAATTAATGCAAGTAAAGACCATTAGACAAAATACCATTCCCAACACAATCGATTTATAAAATAAAGCTGAAGGATGTTTCGAAAAGTTAAAGGAATATCCAAAAGGTACAAGCCTTGAACCGAAATCAAGTTTCTAGAAAAACTTGGTACATAAAAGGTCTTTTCTAATTCTAAAACAAAGTCACTAATTAAAGTTAAATATCATGTTCCTATAGCTTCCACATGCGAGCCCATCTTGTTTCCTAATATGATGCTTTGCTCATCGCCCCATTGGCTTCCTTAGGTTTTGCAAACCCTAGAAGGAATTTGAAATGTGAATTGTTGATCCGTGAATCAATCCACCAGGTGTTAATATTGAAATTAACCATATTAGATTCATAACAAACAAACGAGATTGGATTACCTTTGTCTGCAAGCCATTTATGAAAATTTGGCGCATTCCTTCTTCATGTGTCCCTTCTTTTTACAGAAGAAACACTTGGAATCCTTCTTGATATCGGCTTGGGGAGGTATTTTACCTTTCCCTTTCCGATTGGCTTGAGATTTTCCCTTTCCTCACGTTGCGAGCAGTGCACTTTCTCCCATTTCCATCTCCAATCTCTCTTCCTCTTGAACACACATGGTCATGAGTTCATTAATTGACCATTTATCCTTATGTGTGTTGTATGAGATTTTGAAGGGTCCGTATTGGTGCGGAAGGGTGTTCAGGATGTAGTGCACCAAGAAAGACTCTAATATTTCAACCTCAAGTTTCTTCAATTGAGCCACAATGTCCCTCATTTGCATGATGTGCTCGCGCACACCTTCCACACTGGTGAGCCTTAGGGATGAGAACTTCATGATTAGGGTACTTGCTAGTGCCTTGTCTGAAGTGACGAATTGATCATCAATGGCTTTCAGCAAGTCTTGGACCTTTTCATGTTGATCAACGGAACCACGAATACCGGCTGAAATTTTAGTCTTAATGAACATCATGCTCAGGCGATTAGATCGCTCCCATCGTTCATAAAGCGTGATGTCCATTGCAGTGCTAGTATTAGTGAGTTTCGGTGGTTCATCTTTCCTAATAGCATAGCCTATGTCCATCCACCCCAAATGAAGGAGAACTCTCTCCTTCTAGACCTTATAGTTATCTCCCTTAAGTTCAGGGATATCAGAACGAATTTTAGAGAAATTTGAAAGTTGTACAACTGCATAAAATTAAAAATCACATGCTTATGTTAAAATTGAGGCATAAATAAAATTTCATGCTTTACCAATGTAAATCATGCTTTAAAATTGAATCTAATGACATAAAAATTGTTTGTGGACTAAATTTTCAATTCAAGCAGATTCAGTTATTCTTTATGATAGAATTTATCAAATTATTTACTTAATTCATAATTCTAAGGGTATATTATGATTATAATTTGATATAAATTCTATCTTAATTTTGAACTTTATGATAAAACTATTAATTCATAACTTCTGTGGGTAAGTTATGAATATTTTATTCTAATTAATTACATAAATATAACAAAAATTCCTATGGGATAAAATTTATTATATTTAGTATAATTAATTACAATTAATGTCTAAATATTCTTTATGTGATCCTAATCAATCATAATATATAATTTTATTTAATTAGAGATGTTGTGGCTATTCTCTAATCAATTAAAATTATATGGATCACAAGACATTATTTACATAAAAATTAACTTGATATGAGAATAATGATAATTTGCATAAATAAAACTATAATATTCATGCATAACATTTAACAATGGGTCTCGTATACTCATCCAAAACAGTATGTTTTAATTAAAGTAGAAATAATTAATTCATGCAAATTAAATTGCACAATAATTATCCAAATTGCATATAATTAAACTAAATAAATATTATAAGTATAAAAATTGAGCAAAAATTAGACATATTTCCAAATAAATGCTTTAATTCAGAAAATTCTCAAAATATGACATTTAGCCAAACATGTCTATAATCACCAAGGCAGAGATAAAAATTTCTCTGATACCAAATGTAAGCTGAATAACAATTCTATAATGCGGAATAAATACTTAAAAGAATCGAAAAATAAATTTTAATGCCCAATAAATCATACCTCTAGCCATTGATGCTACTCACACTTAGAATGTATTTTGTATACAAAGCTTCCGGGCTGCTTCACTATATCGAAAATCTGCAGGAGGAAGATGCCTTATGCCTTACACGCCACAACTGAAACTGCTCGAAGAAAATCTGAAGGGACTTCCAAGCTCTACTCACTCTAACTTGATAGTGTCAAACTGAAAGGGATTGAGTTAGTGAGCTTGGTGACCAAACAAAAGTATTTATAGCCAAGCTTCCATCAAGCTTTTGTTGGCTATGTGTCAAGTGTTCCACAAATCATGGTAGAGAACTGCAGCGGGAGTAATGGACCACTTCAGAAGCTCCCAACAAGAAAATTAATTAACTGCAGTTGATTTCCGTAATTTAAGGAAATGACTACAGTTGGTTTCCATAAATTAAGGAAATGACCGCAGTTAGTTTCCAGAAATAATTGGTTGTTGGGAGAGCGAGTGTAACAGATATAACATTAAACAAATTTCCAATATCACTCATCAATAACTTATATATATATATATATATATATATATGTATATATATATATATATATATATATATATATATATATATTAAAAATACAATTTCACATTAACAAATAAGATTTAAATAAAATAGGTGTATTTTTGTGGGGGGAGCTGAGGGGGGAGATGGCTCGGTAGTTAAAACCCTAGGCATCACAACTCTCTTTCTCGTGTTTTCGTCTCCCTACAATGTGGTTCATGTCATCGCCTCATTGACTTGTGTCTACCATTATTCTGATGTCATTGTTGTCACTGTCCTACGTGGTTGTCGTTCTCGGTGTTTTCCCATACTATGTGGGTATGTTGTTGTCGCTTCTTGGAGCTAGTCTTCTCTCTGTTCACAGCTCGACTTTTTTGGGGATGCCTCACTTTTGTCATGGTGTCTCTGTTGGTCAACCCCTTGTTGACATTTGTCAATTGGCTGTTGTTGTTGCTTGTTCTTGTGGTTCTTCTTTGGTGGTGTTTTATGTTGTTGTTTGCTATGGTGTTTTTGCAACGCTATTTTTTCGAAGTTGGGGTTTTGTTGCCCTACCTCATAATGTTTGTAGCCCAGATCTAAGCTCGTTGTATGGGCTCTAGGGTTGTATTGTTGTTTGTTTGCAAGGTTTTTTGGCCCTATAAGATGTTCTCCGGATTTGATAGTTTTGGCTTAAATGTATGATATATGTCTCTTTTCTTGGCAATGTAATCCCTTTCTAAGAGTGTATATCTTTTGCTTTGTTTCTTTTTGCCCCTAACGAGAATGTAATTTTGTTTTTCTTTCATAATAAACAAGTGTAATACGCAGTGCTGCTGCTTAATACCTACCTCTTATGTAAAAAGTAATTGATGGCTAAATTAAAGTAAAAACAATAAAGAACTAAAATTGCGTGTATCATATCTTACAACAATAAGACAATTGCATTTAGGCCAAATAGTGTAATAGATTTTAATGCATTTGTAAACCATTTTGCAACAAACATTTTGGCTTAGTGGTATAGACAAATACTTTTAACAATGAAAAATTTAAATATTAAAATTGAAGTTGTTTTATTTACATAGTTATTTGTTGTTTGAATTGATAACAATTTTAATTTATTATTAATATTTTTTTTTATTGATTTCTTATTGATATTAAATAAAATTATATAATTAAGTCTACACATTTACATATTATTTCTACTTATTAAAGTGACGAAGAAAACATAAATAATGATGGGTAGTTACAACTCTTGGTAAATGTATTTATTTACATCTTGTTTCTATCCATTTTTTACACAAACATTTGCTTAAATTATTAAATTATGATGGGTAGTAATTGATTATTTATGTGAATATGAGCTATTTTCAAATTTTCAATTTTTTATGGTTTCATATGAAACTTAACAATAAAACTGCATCAAAAAATTATGACAGAACAATTATCCACGTGACATTCTGTTGTGAAAAGACTATAATAACAAACATTATTATGACACTTCCAGAATATAATTTTTATATTTCACAATTCAATTTAAAACCAAATAAACATCAACCAATCATAAAAAAATTTACATATAAAAATATATATATATTAAAAATTTTCAAAACTAATGAATGAAGTATAATAATAATAAAAAAAATCTATGGACCAAAAAAACATTCAATCAAATAAATAAATAATTTGTATTGATATAAATAATAATACAAATTATGGTCCACTGGTTGTTGAGGTTTGTCAATTGGCTGTTTTTGTTGCTTGTTCTTGTGGTTCTTCTTTGGTGGTGTTTTATGTTGTTGTTTTCTATGGTGTTGTTGCAACTTTATTTTTTAGAAATTGGGGTTTTCCCGCCCTATACCTCATAATGTATGTAGCCCATATCTAAGCTAGTTGTATGGGCTCTAGGGTTGTCTTGTTTGTTTGCAAGGCTTTTTTGGCCTTATAAGATGTTCTCAGGGTTTGATAGTTTGGCTTAAATGTATGATATATGTCTCTTTTCTTGGCATGTAATCTTTTTCTAAGAGTGTATATTTTTTGCTTTGTTTTTTTTTGCCCCTAATGAGAATGTAATTTTGTTTTTCTTTCATGATAAACAAGTGTAACCTCTTATGCAAAAAGTAATTGATGGCTAAATTAAAGTAAAAACAATAAAGAATTAAAATTGCATGTATCATATCTTACAACAATAAGACAATTGCATTTAGGGGAAAGCGTGTAATAGCTTTAACCCACTTGTAAATCATTTTGCAACAAACATTTTTGTTTAATGGTATAGACAAATGCTTTTAACAATGAAAAATATAAATATTAAAAATGGAGTTGTTTTATTTACATAGTTATTTTTTGTTTAAATTGAAAACCATTTTAATCTATTATTAATATTTTTTTACTAATTTCTTTTTGATATTAAGTAAAATTATATAATTAAGTCTGCACATTTACATATTACTGCTACTTATTAAGTGACAAAGAAAACATAAATAATGGTGAGCAGTAAAAGCTCTTGGTAAACGTATTTATTTACATCTTGTTCCTATCCATTTTTTATGCAAACATTTGCTTAAATTATGATGAGTAGTAATTGATTATTTACATGAGTATGAACTATTTTCAAAGCTTTTACTTTTTTATGGTTTCATATGAAACTTAACAATAAAACTACATCCAAAAATTATGACAAAAAAATTATCTACATGACATTGTGTTATGCAAAATCTATAATAATAAACATTATTATGACCTCCTGAAACATAATTTTTTTTAATATAATTTTATATTTCACATTTCAATTTTAAACAAATAAATATCAACACATTAGAAAAAAATGTAAATGTAAAAAACAAAATATATATATATATATATATATATATATATATATATATATATATATATATATATATATATATATATATTCTATTTAAAAATAATAGATAAAATATAATCTAAAATTCAAAACTAATGAATAAAGAATAATCAAAATTTTAGGAAAAATCTATTTGGAAAAAAGCATTTCAATCAAATAAATAAATAAATGGTATTGATATAAACATTACTGTAAATACTCAAACAATCTTTTATTATCCCTCAAACTAGATATAATACTTTACAACAATCATACAGCGTCTACCATTGACAACCTCTTATTGATTTAACCCTATACATACATACAGGACATATTGAATTACAGTTACCCTTCATTGCCACTGTAATTTGGAGCCTGCTTCTTTATCATTCAAAGAAAACACTCTACCTGTAAACTCCTTCAATGCACTGTCGTTCACTTGACAGAACATATTCTCCCATCCATGGGGTTTGATGGCCCTGTTGCCAAGGCCTGGAGCTCGATCTTGGGACACAACATTCCTAGACTCTTTCCAATCCACAACATATGCAGACACCCTCCTCCGAAACTTAGCCTTGAATTCACTCCAAGCCTGGTACTTGTAGTGATTTATCACTGCCCTCTGGGCCTTCACATACACTGTTCTGTATCCCTTCTTCAACTGAAAGCGGTGTATTACGTTGAGCAACGAAGGAGAGGCAGCTTCCAGAAGAATTATGGATTTGTAGCGCTTCAGTTTCCTTTCCCTGCAAGTGTACCCTTGAGTAACCCCTTTCTGTGGGTGCTCACGGAGGCCTGAGGGTCCAAAGTTTCTGCATGTAAAAGAAATTTGCCCTGTCATTGCAGCCCCCGGTTTACTAAGATTTATGACTAATTGCCTCAGAGCTGCTTTTGATGCAGTATTCTTTAATGGGTACCCAATATTGGCATTGGCCTTGAGATGCTTCAGCCACGAAGGATAAAATACAAACTCATCTACGTCAGTGAACATCATCCACTGGCACTTGTCTTTGGCCATGAGAGCACAGTGTGAGAATCCAGATTCCTGTGTCTTGGTCCATGGCCATGGATGCCTGCTTACCTTGTAATTTTGTGATAATAACCCTTCAACAGTTTCTTCCAGATTGTCTTCACTGTTGTTATCATACAGAAAGAAGTGTTCCACACCCAGATGAGAATGGTAAATAACCCATTCTCTTATGTATTTTGCAACGTTGAACACCATGGTGCAGGCACAGAGTATTTTCATTTTCTGTGCAATATCTTCACTACTACTTTTGCTTGAATGATGAGATGGTGGGATTTCATAATAAGTGGCCGATGGAATTGATTTCCCATGGATTCGAAGCGTGATTTTGGAGGCAATGAGGTCATAACGAACTGATTCATTGGGATGCTCGCATCTAAAGACTTCTTGTGCAGAGAGTGTGACCATAGTTTCAATGGTATTGTTGAATAGACAGCGTAGATATTTGGGTTCAATGTTGAGTCCTTGTCTATTGTTAATCCCTTTGGAAAATACAACAATATCCCTCTCTGTGGCCAAGCTCTCGTATACCATATAATCCCATTTGATGGGGCTGGAATGATCAAAGTAACCCAATTTGCCTGTGATGATCTCTGGTAAATCTGAGCTATAATTAGCTGTGCCCACTAGGGCAACTGATGTTGCAGACCAGTGGATAACAGGTGGAGGAGCCTGGCATCTGACTGCAGCTCGTGGTTGGGTAGAATATCCAAATTGTAAGTACTGGATGCCATTCACTGGTGTATGGATTTCTTGCGAGAATGAACAGCTGAGGGATGATTTGTGGGAAATCAGATTAGAGTTTGCAGAAGGCAAGCGTACTAAGAAGAGGACTTGGTCCGGAAGAAATACAATGTCTTGGATGAAGGAACTCCTGTTGGTTTGATTCGTTAGCAACAGGGGATAGCTCTTTGTGAATCTTGCAGTCTGTAGTTCTTTCTCCATTAAGCTTTCTTGCAGGGTATAGCTCTTTATGAATCTTGCAGTCTGTACTTCTTTCTCCATTAAGCTTTCTTGCAGGGTTCCATATTGGAATAAAGAAACATTCCTTGACCATGTCTCGGTCTTAACTCTGTATAATTTAACTGCGGAGTCAAGAACAAAGCATCTATTAGCTACAAAATCCATTCTGCTATTCAACTTTTTACAGACATCTATACATCAAGAATTTATGCGCAGAAAATTGGGCTCTGCAACAACCTTGTAAAAATGAGGGTAATAAGTTTTTTCTTGCTGTCTACATCAACATATCCAGCTTAAGAAAGGCACCGAAATTCATATTTTACTTGTTCAGGATTGGACTCTATAGATCAGCATTCAAGAAGATTGTAATTATGTACCTTGGAAGATGAGATCTGAGACGGTTGAGCCTGCAATGAAGAAAACCAGAAAAACGAGGAGAAGAAGAAGGAACCCAGAATTTCTATTGCCAATTCTCGCCAAAACAGATCCATTTGATGCCCATAGTAGTTTGTAGTCTGTAAAACCATTGTTTATTAATGATTCCTTACTAGTACTTCTGCGTTTTCTGGACATTGTTGCTGTGTCTTTAACAGCAGCAAGGTGTCAGAGCTGTTCTGCTCCTGCACTGTACCAGAGCTTTTCTTTCAGAATGAAGTGCTACGAGAAATAACGCAACACTAAGTAATAGAGAGCGCAGACACAGAGAGGGCATGGAAGAAGTTGCCATTGAAAATCGCTAAATTGTGCATCGACGGTGTGTAACCTGAGAAATCTGAGTGGAGTTGTGTCTGAAGTATCCACAGACTAAAGTTAATAATCGGAATTATTTTTTTGGTGTCTGAAGAAGAATTTTCTTTTTCCCTTTTTTAACGAAAATTCAATGGTAAAATTTTGGATTTAAATTTATTTCAAATTTTGATTGATAAATTGTCTTGGATATTTTATTAAAAAAATATAATAAATTTTATAATATTAAGAAATATTTCACTATATAGTTTTTAGTTGGAATGTTAAAAATTAGGAAAGACTGAAATTAAAAATTAAAATAAAATAAAATAAATCAACCTATAATGTACCTAAAATGAAGATTAAATGTCACTACTAAACTTTATGAACCGAGAATTTTGTTGTAGTCCCTTTTTCTGAGTTTTGAAAGCCAAAAATGTCAATGAATTTTAAAAGGTACTCGAATTCATTTTAATAATTATTTTTAAAAACAAGTTTTTAATATCAATGTTTTTCAATATTTTTTATTTAAAAAATAAAATAAATACTAAATTATTCAATAATCTATAATTATAATTAAAAATTATCAAAATAAATAATAAATCATAGAATAAATAATACTGAATTAAATATAAATATAAATTGATTAAAAATATAATTTTCCCAATATTAATATTAAAATTTAATTTTATATATATATAAAATTAACATTTGTACAAAAAGGTGTAAAGTAACTTTGGGGAGTGGGGAAAACAATAATTAAGTGAAATATATGGAAATTTTAGTTTCTATACATTTTTTAAAGAATGTAGTAGGAGATTAAATTTAAAAGAAAGTTACACTAATATAAAGTAACACTAACATAATTGTCCCATAATAATGGCATAGTAATGATGATATCTTTCCTCTTCTTGCTCCTCTCTTATCCTATGCTGTGACTATATGACATTTGAGAAGTGGATAAAGTACCAAAGTGGGATAAAAATCAACAAATGACAAATATGAAGAGAGAAAATGAAGGAAAGGAAACCCTTTGCACTCAAGAAGCATACAAAATGGATTCATGAACTCCCTCATACATTGGATCAAATAAAAAATTTATTGAGCTCCTTGCCAATAATGAGAAAGAAAATAAATTTGGAAAAAAAGAAAATACTTGTGAAAGAGATGCTCATTTGAATATAACACTAGGCTCAGAAGAATCTCTTGCCAAATTTGGCTACTAGGCTTACAAGTGTCTCTTTTGGTTACTCTATGTGAAATTCCATTGAAATTAAAGTATCTTTTTTCATTGCGTAAAGACAATTTATCAAGCAATGGTTAACACCTCAATTTATCAAGCAAATTTCTGCTACTTGTGCTGCAGAGAGGGCTTTGGCTGCAAGGAAAATTTTAAGGGCTAATATTCGTAAGCAGGCTAATTTTCCATGTTTTTTCCAAAACAAATATTCGCCAATTTTCATTTTTTTTCTAAAATGATTCGCCCAAATTTTATTGTACAACATTATTTTACCTTTAAAATTGCCAAAATATAATATCAACTAATATAAAATCATTGGAAATATAAATATTTCTCCAAAAATATCACCAAAATTTTTACACTTTTCATATTATGGACTAGTAAGATTCGCCAACGTTTATAAACTTTAAGATAAACTTCCATCCTTAAAATTTTCCCTAAATTGGCGGGATAATGAGGAAGAGTAGCGACTCTCCTAAGTGTTGGATGAATCGGGGTGGGATGCATCGGGGCATAGACAAGAAGGACCTCGAGTTTTGGTTTATTAATTTGTAAACCCTATTTTTGACAACTCTGGAGCGGATTTATGAATATAGACTGAAACCCTAATTAAAGAGCTGAACCAGCTGCATCATATACCAAAAGAAGAAGATTCTATGTTAATTTCTAGAATGTGAATACCCTCGAGGCACATATAACTCCAAGTTGTCACAAGTAAAATGTCTTATTCAAACTCAATCGATTGATGATATTATCCTTCATTCCGTTGATGGACTTATTCTTTTTCCCTTCCATGATGTGAAAAACTCATTGGTGTCGATGCCACGCCCGTTTCGCTTTGTGCTTGTCTCTCATCAGTCAAGCTGGAAGAATATTTACCGTATGTTGGCCTTTTTTTTAATTATTGAAGGCGATCAAGTACAGATGAAATCCTTTCATATGCATTGAAGCTCCATGCAGTCACCTCTTTTGTTGCATTCAAAGGTATGTATCACGGTTCGATCTTTGTCTTTTGCTATGTTTGTGGAACAATTAAGAAATTATCTTTGGTATTTGCATGGTTATGAATTACTTCTTGTCTTATTTTTTATAGTTTTCCTCTTTGTTTCTGGTCAATTGAGCAATTGACTATTATAGCTGAATGGCGTATTTTAAGATTCTCATTTCAATGGGAAAGCATGCTAGTTTGATCAGTTTTTATGTTGGCTATTGGTTTATAGAGTGATCAATGGGTATGGCTCTTGTGGGTTAAGTCTTTTTTATTTTCATGGGGAAAACCGTCGTTGGCGCTCTATTTTCTGGAGGGTATTGATCAGTTTTTATGTTGGGTTTTGGTTTATCCAGAGATTCAGAGTATAGATGAGATGGGTATCTCACAACTTTGATTTTCATAGAGTTACAGGCCTCGTGGGCACTTTGGTTTCATAGGATTATGCAGTGAAAATCCAGTAGGGATAATTGTCTGATTGGGATATCCCTGTTCTTCATGTATTCTGCTCCACAAGACGAAACACCCAGTGCTTATACACATAAGAATTAGCAGCAGCAATGTATAGAAATGTCAAGGAACAAGCCATAGAGTATGTTAGACATGCAGTGAAAGAAGATAATGTCGGGAATTATGCCAAGGCCTTTTCTCTTTACATGAATTCCCTTGAATACTTCAAAACTCATAAGTATGAGAAGAACCCCAAGTTTAAAGACGCCATTGCACAGAATTTTACTGAGTATTTGCGAAGGGCAAAGGAAATACGTATTGTGTTAAACGAAGGAGCTAGTGCAAGGACTGTTGCAAATGGTGATGCGGATGTTGTGACCAGAGCGAAGACCAAGCCCGACAATAAGGACGGGGATGGAGTTGGAGAGAATCATGAGCAAACGAAATTGCATACGTGCCTCAATTCGACGATTATTCGCGAGAATCCTAACATGAAATAGAGTGATGTGGCAGGGCTTGAAAGCGCCAAACAGGCTTTGCAAGAGGCGATTATCCTTCCTGTCAGACAGACGTCAGGCGTCCAGTGCAAGAATCCAGGACGGTGGAGAAATCGAGGACAATCAACACGACTTAAACTCACCCAATATTATTATGTCTACACATGTCAACATATAATTGGATAGAAGGGAGATAAGGAAGCTTTCTGATTGGGTGGGGTGAACAGTGTTTGCCCACCCAATCTCATAAAAAAAATGCCTCCAGCGTAATTATATAATAATTTAAATTTATTTATTAATACACTTCCAAAACAATTTTATCAATACATTTATTTTGGTATTAACGATTTATTAATGGTTTTTGAGTAATTAAGATGGTTGATTATTATTTGGCATATAATAGATATGATATTTTGTGGAAGATGTTGGGTTGGAGTATAATGGAACAAACATCGACCATGGAAGTTAATCATCTAGAGGTAAATTCTCTCCTTTGTACTCTCCAATCTAAAGCTATTATTTCTAGGTTTAATGGTTTCTGGCCTAGGTTTGAAGCATTATACTTATGGGTTTTTTTCTTCTCAAACATCTAACTATGACATATATTTATATTCAAAAGGATTCTTCATTGTTCAATTTGATACACAAAAAGATATCGAGTATGTTTTGAATGAAGGGCCATGGTTTTGGCATAGAGCAAGGTTCTTCATTACTCCATGGTTCCCATATTTTGATGCTACTAATATGATGGTCACAACTATGCTGGTATGGGTGAGACATCCAAGTCTCTCTCTTCCTTTCCGGCACCATAAATTCCTAGAGGATATTGGAAATACTCCGGGAAAATTTAAAATGATTGACCTAGAAAGAACAAAGAAAGGTTTATTTTCTTTTGCCAAAATCTATATAGAGATAGACCTCAACAAAGGTCTACTTGACCACATTCAACTAAATCACAAAAATTTCCAGTGGACCAAAGTATTAGATTACAAGAACACAACATTCATATGTCGAATATGCTTTTAAATAGGACACTTGTAGAACACATGCCCTCAAGCACAAAAGAATTCAAAAGAGAAAAAGAGGCAAACCCATAAGCCAAAAGGATGGCATGTATCTGATCCCCATCTCACAGAAGAAGAGGAAGAAGAAACCATGGGGAGCCAATGAATCCAAGCAGAAGTGGATGTACATGCACAACACGGTAATCAAGTAGAAGGGGGTGTTGAGGCTTAGTCCGTAAAAGAAAACCATATATAGAAAGGTGCCGACTGAGTTGAAATCTAGGCATATGATGGGATGGGGGGCACAAAAAGAGCACATGTATATGAGAGGTTAAACTCAGAGAAAGAAACCTCATAAAAAAAAAACAGGAAGAGAACCAAACTCTAAGGGATGTTAGAAAGTGCTAAAAAATAAGGGCAAAAAAAATAAGTTAAGTGATTATCTCCACACTTAACTTTGAAGGTTTTCTTTGTATTTCAATTTTCAATTCCTAACTCTATAGCTCAATGTCATGAGGTGTATCTTTTGAATGCATTGAACATATACAAAATGTAAGTTTATTCTATTTTTTGAATGCATTCAACATATAAAAAATGTAATTTTATTCTTTCTTTTATGATGAATAAAATTACACGAGTCAAGGGATTTGAACACCAAACCTCTTCACACATAATAATTCATTGACATGGGTATAACTAGTTGAGCTACACAAATAATTCAATCTAAATCAAAATCTAAAATTATACTAAATTGATTGTGATAAATAATTAAATAAATAAAAGTAGACATAAAATATAATTAAATATTTAAAAATATTAAATAACATTATGAGTAGGAAATGAAAATTTATATTAAATTAATTGTGATAAATAATTAAAATTAAATAAAAAATATAATTAAATATTTAAAAATATTAAATAACATTATTGGTGTGAAATGAAATGTAAATGAATTTTTTTTCATTTATATAACTCAAATTAAAATAATAAAAAAAATCACATGACATCCTTTTCTCATTCCATGTTAGTGTTGATGTGGATACTACTGTAATGTTATAATATACAAATAACCTAATTATTTAAAATATTTTGAAATTTTATTTCAAATTTCAATATATAATTTAAAATTAATATTTTAATAATATATTTTCAACTCTAATACTTTATAAAACCATACTTTCCTTTAACATTTGGGTGTCACTTCACCTTCAAAGTGGCACATCAGCGATTTCTTTTTAAAAAGTCAATTCCGTGAATATCGTGATGTTTAGGTGGTTGCATTTTCTTTTTTATTAATGTTAGTAATGTTTCATTTTCAGCTTTTGCAAATGTGGGACAACTTTAACTCTTTTTTAAGAGGGTATTTATATTTTTAGTATTTTTATTAAAAAATAATAATAATGATAATGTCACTTTATTTATAATAATATTTAAGTTGGGTTAGTTTAGTGGTTAAATTTGATAAGTATTTATTGTATTTTATCTTTTTAATCATAGCAGTGTTAAATTTGCACATTATTATTACTCTATTTAATTTTTAGAACTTGCAATTTGATGGGTGAGGTAAAAATTTAAGCATATCTATTTGTTTCTGTATATGTGTGAGAGATATATCTATTTATATGTATGTGTGTAATGATAGAGATATATCTATTACACATATATTTATAACTCTATATCTTGGATATAACTAATTCCAAATTGGACTCTAAATAATAAAATAAGTTAGGAAAGAGATGAAATTTTGAGATAAAGACATATTGCATAGTACTTATAAACTTTGAGATAAACACAAGTTGTGCTCACAATATGAGACACACTACACTCGTCGTGGGTCTTTGGGCATGCTACAAAAGTTTGTCTCCCTCCTAACTCACAACATGCAATTCCACACCATGCACCTTGAACCCTAAACTCTAAACTCTAAAGCTTACAGTTGGAAGTCATGTACTCACAGTGGATCATTTGTATGCTATATATAAGAGTAATGTTTGTAGATAGAGTAATTAGATTGAAGGGTCTTTCAGTTGCTCAATAAAAATAATAAAAGTGACATGACCATTTTTTGTTTAATTTTAAGAGTTTTTATGTAGTTTGTTTAATGTTAATATGTTGATGATAGATCCCAAATTTTATAAAATGGATCTATTTTGTGGTTGGAAATGAAAAGTTGAAATGGATAGTTACGATGGCTCCCATTAATTCATAATTGAATCTGAACATGACTATGTTTGGGCCTTTCAAATCTTGGGATGCTCGCTAGAGAGACTCGTCCTTACTTGTGAAACTATCCGGCAAAAACGCGAAGTTGGGAAACACTTTTTGGCATGAGATAGAATTCGAGAGGATTTTCTAATTTCTCGGCCGAGAAAAAAAGTCAACTAAATTTCTCGGCCGAGAGTTTTCAAAACTCTCGTCCGAGAGATTTTAAATATTTCGTATTTTCTCGGACGAGAGTTTTGAAAACTCTCGGCCAAGAGTTGTGTCACAAAACTCTCGGCCGCAAACTCTCGGCCGAGAGTTAGAAAAACTCTCGGCCGAGAGTTTTCGGCCGAGAGTTTGCGCAATAAAACTCTCGGCTGAGAGTTTTTCTAACTCTCGGCTGAGAGTTTTATTGCGCAAACTCTCGGCCACAAACTCTCGACCGAGAGTTTTTAAAACTTTTGCCCGGGAGTTTTCCCGCGCATAAATTGGTTTAAAACTCTCGACCGAGAGTTTTAAAAATTTCTCGGCCGAGAGTTTTTCTCGGCCGAGAGTTTCTGGTCAACAAAAAACTCAGAAAACTCTGCAGTTTTGAGAAACCTGCAACTTTGGAGGGACATAACACCTACAAAAACAAAATGTTATATGTCGGACCAAGTACCATTAGATTCGTCTCTAAATCTAGTTTTTGATGATGTGAGATTTATGGAGTTTCATTAAAAAATTCAATTTTTTATTATTTTTTTACTAAACTATGTCACTATGGAATTTCATTGTTCGAAAAATTGCACTGAATAAAAATTCAATAACTTTCAAACGAGGACACCAAAAAATTTAAAAAAATCATAGTGCACTTCCTCTCCCTGTCTACTTCAAAAGGGTACTCTCATTTTTCTTATTGACGATCACATTGAAAAGAAAATCAAAGGATAATAAAATGTACCGAAACATCACTATTTTTTTGTCTTCGTCCATTTCAAAAAATAATAAAAAATAGTGATTTGATCCGAAAATTACCAAAAATTAGTCTGTGCACTAGTGCAATATATGTAGATTATGATGCTATGGTTTTTTTCCAAAAAATGAATAACCTTCCCTAAAAAAAGTAAAGGATAATAAAGTGACTATTTATGTTTGCCTGAAAATTTCAAGTATATGCAGTTAGTAAACAACAAATTTACCCCTCTATATGTCAATATATATATTTTTTTTAAATATCGGTATGGAGGTAAGACAATTCTCTACAATTCTTGTTTTTATGTCAAAGCATAATTTGCGATAAAAATATGAGTTTAGTGGAGTTGAAGTTGAAAAACATAGAAAATTACAATTTTCAATGTCAAAAAAGGGCAAAAAGTGTTTCCCAACTTCACATTTTCACCCTATCATAAATTTCTTCAAAACACATACCTTGTATATTATTATTGTTTATTATAATCCCCCAAGACCCTATGTAAAAGTAAAAGTGGGTTCAAATTTGTTTTATTATTTATATGATCCTATTCCAATCCAACTCATCATATTGAAAGTTGAGATCAATTGCTACTCTTCAAAATACATTATATCCAATGCTTTTGTGCATGCTAATTGAGAAATTTTGTAGATAATTTAACATGACTTGCAAAAGCGCTAAAATTAAGTAAACAATGGCCATGTATAATTTCCCTAAATCATTGGCTAGTTTCGCAGTAATGAAGATGATTCAATATATTTGTTCTTTAATGTGTATATCTATGATTTTACTTGATTTTTTTTGCTTTATGATCAAGCGAATTGATAAGATAAAATACAACTTACATCAATAAAAAATGTTCTTGTAAAAAAATTAAGAAAACATATATAATATAACATTTAAATGATGGGTGTAAATAAATGTAAAATGACATGCTAAGGGAAGTTTTAAAAAGAAACCCACCAGAAAATATTTACTTAAGGTGTAGGAGCGTCCGCCAAATTCATACCTCGGGCTAGTCTAACTATTCTATGTTTTGGTTTTTTGGGTTATAATTCGAGAATACAATTTTTAGTGAGATTGTAATTTTTAATTATTTAAATTGTATTTTGAATGTATAGATGGATTTAATGTCTTGAAAAATTTCAAGGACACTACAATTATGCAAACTACACAACTCAAACTTGGGATTCCAACAAGGAAATTTATCAAAAAAGAAGATCCAAAACATAGAAAAAGTTAAACTACCTAAACTAATAAAAAGTATCTTGTTGTAGGATTTTTTCAATATTAATTAGTTTTGGTTTTCTAAACATGGTATTAATTATTTTTTATATATTAAATTTATTTTTTTGTTTTTGTTTTTAATCTTATTATTATTCTATATTTTCTCCTTAAACATAGTTATGATAGTATTTTTAATGGTATGGATATTCTAAAGAGTGGCTTCTTCCAATTTGTAGGCAATGATAAACCTAGAAACATTATTACTATATAGACATTTTCAAATTTTGTTGGATTTCTTCCTTGGGATGTCCTTTTTTCTAATCCAAGTGTTCATCTTAGCATCCTAATTGTCTCTATTGCATCTTACAAGAGATTCCTATTCTTCCTTGAAAGGATGTAGGAGGCGCAATAAGGACTCATGATGGGGCACAAGATAGGACACAAGGGAGATGTAAGAAAGACACACAAAAGGCACATGAAGGACAAAAAAAGGATGAAAAGGGATGGAAATCCTATTTTGCATCCCTCCACTCTTGTAATTTTAGTTTCAAATGAATTTTAAGTCTCTTTCTTGGTTTCATTTATTTATTTTCTTGTACTTCATTTGTATTCAAGGGTTATTTAGAGAATTTAGAAACCAACTATCTCAAAATTATGGGGAGAATTTGGGTTAAGTAGATATTTTTTCGTCCTTGCATTAATGATCAAAAGAAGAAATCTCCCCAAATTTTCAGTTTTCCTTAATGTTTTCTATAATTTTATCGTGTTTTACATTCAATAGGGAGAATTATTTTGGGGTTAAGGTTTGATATTTTAGAGAATTAATTACATATTTATGATTTTTTTAGGTATGCTATGAGACTGTAAGGATATATTTCTCATGCATAGGGACTTACCACTTCCTATTTTTCTTCCTTCTCATCCTCTTCTTCTTGTTCTTCTCATCATCTTCTTCTCTTTCTTCCTCTTCCACATCATCCTCTTCCTCCTTCCTTCTTCAACTACTCTTCTTGTCCTCCTTCATGCCCTATCTCTTCTTCCTCTTAATTTTCTTCATCGCATATTCTTACCTACTTTTTCTCTTCTCCTCCTCCTCCTCCCTTCTTCTCTCTTTTCTTCTACCATCATCTTCTTCCTCTAATTCCCCCCTCCTCCTTCCACATATTCTTCTTCTCCCTTGGTTCATCTCCTTCTTCATCTTCCCCCCTTCCTCCTCCCTTCTTTGCCATCATTTTATTTCTCTTCCTTCTTTTTCTCCCTCTCTTCTTCTTCTTCTTCTCTCTTCCCTCTCTCATTCTCTTCTCTCCCTTGTTTTCCTTATCATCTTTTGTTCCCCTTTTTCCTTTTCTCCTCCTCTCCCTTACTTTTATTTTTCTACCTCTTCTATTCCCCCCCTGAAAGAAGGCATACACATTTATAGAGTAAGTTAGGTTTTTTTTTTTTATAAGTCAAAACTTTATTCATGCTTCCAAAAGAGGCACATTAGTAGAAAAATGTAGGTAGTCTCACCCTGACCAGGTTTTTTGATTACCGTTATCAACATATGACAGTGAAACAAAAAAACAAAAAGAGACACAGTGCAAAAATTAAGAGACCATAGGCACCAGTAAATAGACATAACATATAAAATACATGTAACCATGATATTAATAAGAAGTGATGGAGATTGGGTTGTCCGGAGTTGTTTCAGGAAGTGGTGGAGGATGAAAGGAGCATTGGACATGCTCCTCGAAATGGGCCATCCAAGCCTAAAACTTCTCAACTTTCTCAGGTAACAAATTATGGCCTCGCCAGACCACCACTACATGCTCCTGGACATGGCACTAGAAGTAATACATTTTTTTCAAAGTGGAAATCAATTCAACATTCTCCTCCTACCTTACATGCTCTGAGGACTCCAGGTGTTCAAGAACTGACTCGATCAAATATCGACATCTCTCAACACAACAACCTTGTCATTTTCCATGACCACCATGACCTACCGACACTCGACGCCCATAAACACCACGACGAACAAAACCCTCAGGTTGCTGACTTGGAGGGGTGTGGCTTCCATGACCCATCAGTGAGCCCCCGCGCCGACCACCCCGACCTGTAGACCATGCATGCTTGAAGCGCCTCGACCGTCCACCACCTATGCCACCCATTTTCAGACGACTCGAACCACCATAACTTCGGCCACGTTGTTCCGAGCCATCGTTGCCACTCGCTAGCTCTAGCCTAGACATGGACACGCCACCCATAGAGCTTCACGAATTGGGCTTCACCTAAACAGAGGAGCGCCCCAAGCGAGGAACAAGATGCATGTTTAGCTCCATGACACCACTAGAACGATAAGAGGACCACCCACCCAAAACCTACCAAGCTGCCCACACAGAAAAAAAACACCACCCACACCAGTTTAAGAACCACCCACCACCATGTAGTGAACACAAAATACATAGAACTAACCGCCACAAGCCAAATTATTTCCTATCCCCTGAGATGGCCTCTCGCGAGCCCCACTATCCAGAGCCCAATAAATTCACTCCATTGACTCTGCCCAACATCACAGAAGCTTGTAAAAGGGCCAGAGAGGTCCACAATTACTCGCCCATGCCATAAAATACTAATGAACACACGTCTTAGACTGAAACTACATATAATGAACATAAACAACATAACACCACCCAAACTAGGCAAACATACATATTTTTCCCTACAAACACACTAAGTCGAAGCCCAATTCAACAATTGACAAATAAGCTCACCCAAAAGTAGGGGAGGGAACGTCGACGACGTGGCTACTCCCTCTCTCAGATAGGGAAAGCTATGAAACAACCACCTCTTTCCACAAATCCCACACCAAATATGCCATAACTCTCACACATGTAGAATGACCAACAAAACCCTCGCTGCCCTCCATAACATTCAATCAATCGCCACCACCCTCGAGACCCAAGAAACATGAAAAATCACACGCCGCTCATAATTCCCTCCCATACTCAAGGCGTAATGTAAGGGCGTGGAGGCCGACCCACCCACCTGTGGCCATGTGCTTACCATGGGCGCCCATGCATTCCCTTGGGAATGCCATCCTCGCTGTTCCTCACCCCCATCGAGGAATAAAGTAAGTTAGGTTCAAGAAATGGAAAATGACCTTAAAATATTTTTCTAAATTTATAAATATAATATTATCTTCCTATATAACGAGGAATTATTATAAAAAAAATTAATGGAATGAAAAATAATATTGATGTTATTAGGATATTTTTGAACCCAATAAAAAAGGCATTAAAATTGTTTTGTTTTGTTTTGTTTTGTTAATGGTTTCACACATAAGCTTATAGTGTTGTTGTCTTTCTATTTATCTAGGTTTATGGTATAAATCTAAATAAAAAATGAATTTGTAGATTTTTGCATTAAAATTAGACGCATAAATGGTAATGTTGTTCACCTTAATTATTTATCCTTTACATATGGCATTGGAGTGGGGACTAGTAGGATATAAGAACACCCATACCTAATAGAGAAGAAACATTTCCATTGTGAAGATTGTGATTTTCCAAAGCCATAAATAACCACCAATAAGATCAACATCTTTTAATCACAACATGGTCAAGGACATAATAATGTTGCATGCAGATATAATATGTGCCCTCAAAAAGCTTGTCATTAACATCATTTAAATAATTTTAGTTATTTAAGTGGCATGTCACATGAGATGAACATGAAGGCTTTTTACACTGGTCATATTTAATATGTGTTGAAGAAAATTTCATATTATGAGGTCTATTTTAAGTTGAAAGTAAATAAGATATGATAATCCAAAAGGTGAAAATATAGGTTGATTTGGAGCTAGCTGTTGAGGGGGCTAGATTCCCAATTCTCAATAGTAGTGATTAAAACCAATGATGGGGACTAGTTAGACACTTCCATGTTTGGTGTGTAATATTCCTTCAAGTCAATTCTCTATCAAAATTTTGATGAGATTTAATGTTCTTTACCAAAAAAAAATCCATTCTTCTATTTTTAGCTTTTTTAACGAAGCAATCTAATGGGGTTTTAAGAATTTTTTTCTATAGGATGACCTTAAGAAATATTCAATGAAAATGTTCAATAGTTCTTAGTTTTCTTATAAATAATTAACTTAAGGATTAATTACTACATAGTAATCTTTGGCAAGGAGGAAAAGTTGAAAGATATGATATTACGAAATGCTAAAATATAATTATAAAAACATCATATGTATCAATAATAGAAAATAGAAAATATCTAAGAATGCCAATAACAATTTACTCAAAGTAATCTAATAATTCATTCAATTGTATCATATAGGCTAACAATTGTTTAAATTCTTACCAGAAGTCAACAACATTTACTTAGTAGTAGATTAATCCCCAATACAAAAAAGACACATAGAAATTTAACAAACCAACATTGTCTTGACTCGAGAAGTTTCTATATTAAGCTTGAAACTAATTATTTTCTACAATCTTCCACCACCCCAAATCCAAAAGACCCTTCTAAGAGGTAGATTCTTTTATTTATTATCAAAAGAAGATTGTAAGGAATATTCTTTTATTTATTATCAAAATTATGGCTAAAAATAGTATAAAGCGAAAAATAACAAAAATGTTCAAATGCTAAAAAGCCTTTACATGTTGCTACAATTTTGGTGGACTGGACAATTTAGCAGATGCATGTTGGATGTCATAGTTGGCCATACATCAAATAGATATTCACACAAGTGAGTATGTGGGAACACATGTTGATCCAAAGGTGAATTCAATATTTCTTTTCCATTTCTAAAAGACTGAGTGTATATTTTTATCTTTGGAATTAAAAGTTCTAGTCTACTAGCTATTTTGAATTTAACAACTAAATATTGTTGCATGTATTCATGTCCCAGTGAAGTTATCCATCTGAAATCAACTTCATATTTACTTGGAATCCATTTAAATTCTAACGTCACTTCATCTATTGGCCAAGATTTCTCAAGTTTGCCAAAATTGGGGAAGTTATTATCATACATCACTTAGTTGACAATGTTCCAAAATTTCAAACAAGTTGACCACTCATTGAATTGGCTCTCTAAGTCCATATCCATATTTTCCCGATACCATTTATTTCTCTATCTCTTGGTTATTCTTTCTTTTGTTAATGTCCTAATACTATGGCCTTATTTTTTGGGAATCACGATTTTTGTTACACCAAAACCCATAGATGTTAGTCAATGATTTCATTGCCATAGATAAGGATCCATGAGAGGCGGTTAGTCCATGTCGCGAAACACACGTGGAGCATTGGTTTATCCAATGTCCAACAATTTTCTCCAAGGGACTTCTGGATTTTTTTAATATACTTAAACTAGTCCTGCACTTTTCTCTCTTCTCATTCTATTTTAGACTTCTTTGTGCATAAGATAGCTATAATGTATCCTCCAGAAGTTATAATATATTTTCCAAGAAATCCCTCTTGATTCGTTGATGTTTCTCATTCTATTTTAAAACGTCATCTCCAAATTTTGTCATGTTATTATACGATTCTTTATAATGATTGATTTGATTTATAAGAAATTCAAGTTGCCCACTTTTCCTTCCACCTAATTCTAATCATGTTTGGCTTCATCAATAATAGCATGAGAAATTAATACTGCAACATATAATAGTTCACTTAGCTTTTCTCTTTTGGCGTCGAGCAAAGGCTCCTTTATTGTGCATATTGCAACACTATCTACATTTCTTATTCAATTCCTATATGTCCTTTTAACAATATATAGGTGGTTATATGAAATGGAATCAATATAAAAAACTTCACCCAAAGGCTCAAAAATAGGTTGCCCACCCCATGATGAAATGTATTTGAAACTGCTAGGAGTGTGAAGCTATTCCAACTCTAGTTAAATACCCTTTCCAATTTCTTGAGTTGTACTTGGTTCCAATGTTTGGTCAACTACCTTATGAATAACTTCCTTCTTATATTTAGGTATATCAATGATTCTAGTAAGAGGAACAATAGAGTGGGATCTTTGTTTCCAATCCAAAATTTTCTTGACTACTACTTCTTTTTGCAACATTTTTTTTCATTTTTTTTTCTTCCTTTTCCTTTCCATGCTACTCATGTAACTCTTTTTTCCTATATGTAGCCTCTACATTTCTTCTCTATTCCTCAAAATCTTCCTAAATAAGATATTCTTCATCGTTCTTCCATAATTCTTCCTTTGTCTTGCATTGAATGCAATATTCCCAATTTTCCACCAGTTAATTGGAATATTAGAGTTCTTACTTTACTTAATTAATTAAGTAAATAAAAGGGTGGAGGGACCCATAAACCCCATAGATGAATAAAATCCACCTTTGTTTTGTGAATGCGAGTTAGTTAGATAGTAGATCAACATTATGGAGTAGTGGAGAAACTTATTAATGAAGGAAGAGTGGAGATCATGGAGATAGTGGAGGAGTAAAAGTAAGATCATTGAGGAATAAAAGTAAGATCATAGAACAATAATGATGAAGTAGTGGAGGAAGTGGTGCATTAAATTCACACATGATGGAGAGAGCGGAGATTAAATGCAGAGATGACAGAGATCATGGAGAGATAACGCAGTCTTCATGGAGGCTAGTGGCCACATGTGCAACATAGTAATGAGGTGGGATAAGGCTAGGGGGGGCTCACAAAGAATAAAAGGAAGGTGAGGGAAGCCATAGAAGGAATGATTTGTATTTTATATCTTGGATTGTCACTTGAAATTTATTTGCAAGCTTCGACTGTTTAGCTAAGTTTGCAGTGTTTTTTAGCACACGGGTGTTCTCGAGTGGGAATCCCACCCTTATGCACGGGGGACTTTGGGTGCCTACTCTGGGAAGGTTTATTTGAGCATCCATTCATCATCCGAAATTGGTGCCACATTTAGCCCCTCTCTACAACACATACAGATTCAGGAATTATGCATTCTTGCTTGCGGGTTTGAGAGGAGGAAGGTAGTTTCTAGCATTTCAGCTAGGAAACCAGTGGAGGGATCATCCTTTCACCTTGTGCTTCTATCTTAGTCTTCCTAGAGCATAATTGTGACATATGGCATCAAGCCATCAGTCTACACCTCCATGCAGCAGCAGTTCCTCCAGGAATTGCGCAGTCCAGTCCTGTAGATCTAGTGGAGGAAGGAAGTTTCTAGTATTTCAGCTGGGAATCCTGTGAGGGATCATCCCCTCACTTCGGTGAGATTATTTACATCAGTTGTGAGCTATATTACATCATTCAATAGTAGGCTACAACTTCAGCCCTCTTAACAATGCATTCCATTCCAGCAGTTGTGTATTCAGTAGTTGCAACTTGAGAGGAGGAAGGAGGAGCTAGATCTCAAGCTTCTGGCTTAGAGATCAGGAGGAGGGATCAACCCTTCATGCATTGAGCTAATTGTATATCATTGCAGACATATTATTTTCATTTCATGCCATAGATTTTCATACCCAACAGTTATGTATTGCAAGCCCTAGGAGGGTGATTTTCCAAGGTGCTCCAATCTGGAAATCCTTTATGGGTTATTTTTGGTTTTCATCATAAAGCCCGAATCTGAAATCCTGACATGATATGAGCTTTGTAACAACCTGATCTACGTATTCCCTTTCAACCAACAATTATATTTCCAGCATTGGTAGAAGGGACAACACAATATGGCCTCCAGTAGATCAGCAGTTACGTAGTGCCTTCAATGAGAGGACTTCAGGGTCACTCTAGCGTTCTCTGTCAGCTTGAGTGCTATTATTTTGAGCACTATTGTACATTTTATTCCACCTCCATATTAATAAAATGACTCAGCTATTCTATCTATTTTCATGGTGTATTTAGTTTATTTTTTCGTTGCTGTAGTTTCCATATATTGTGTTTTGTATTACTGTCTTTCCACATTTTGGGATATTACAGTAGTATCAGAGCATGATCTTTGGCTCAGCTCGTGGGAAATACATTTCATGACATCATAAAAAGAAGCAGAAAGTAGAAATCTTCAATGACAGAGGGATTAAGTTTTGCCACACTTCTCTTTAGATCAATGCAGGATCTCTCCAAGGAGGTCAAAGAAATGAGAAGGGAGAGGAAAAAAGAGACCTCAAGAAGGTTTCATAATGAGGAAGGTCGAAGCACTTCCTATCAGCAGCATTAACAACCAGCATTGTAGAGAGCTCCACAAAATTCTACTATGTCCACTTTCTTTGCAGAGGAAGGTGAATGGAATGGAGATGGAGGATACTTGGAGCATGAGACTCTAAGTAATTATCTTGCAGAGTACATATCTCAGTCTAGAGAATTCAAGGAGAATCTAATTCTCCAACAGTTTTTCCAAATCAAAGAAAACCGGAGATCCCGCGGAAAGAGTTAGATGCATTCTTCTAGCTACATCCAGTAGCGGAAAGAGAGGATGTTGAGATTGCAGTGCTGCACCTTGAGGGTGAAGAAAAGGATTGGTGGTTCAGCCATATGAAACATGCAAGAGTGACTGCTTATGCAGACTTCACTCAAAGGTTGATAAAAAATTTTGATAGAAGAAAACCGAAGACACTTTCCATATAGACAATTCCTAATATGGATGAGGAAGTATGTGAGAAGAAAAGGGGAGATGCCAGAACTATTGCCCCAAAAGAAGAGAAACTACCACCACCACCAGCTGCAGAAGTACTTGCATCAGGAGAAAGAGCACTTACATCTTTGCAAGATGGTCTTGATCACTTGACATTGAGGGTCCCATGCATGATTCAAGAGATGCAGGAGGAAGAGGAGGCGGATACCAATGCTGGTGCAGGAGTAGAGGAGAAACCATCACCATCACTAGTAGTTGGAGAAGACATTGCACCAGTTGGAGGAACTCTTGTGGCTTTGCAAGATGTTCCCAAGTTTCAACTGATCCATGGTTTTCAAAAATTTCCATCCCATTTTATTTCAGCACCTCAGCTTGAGATTTGTGGGGTCATGCCATTAGGTCAATTGCATAACCAAGGGTTAGATAACCTTGTTGATTTGGAGCAACAAACTATCATTGTGCAGAGGACTCTTGACTTGTTCAAGGAGGAGATGTATAGCCATCTCAATTTTTCATTGTTGAGCTGCACACAACACTTTTTGTTGGAGTGTAGAGTTTCAGGGGATAGGATGAGCATAGTCCTAATCAGTACAATGTAGGACGATGAGTTCAACATTGTGTATGGCCATGAGATAACATATGCACCATCATGGAGATCAGTAATGCTGTCACTGAGGAGCAGTGATGAGTTGGGGGCCCAATTATTCTTGGATAATTTCGATGACCGCTTCACTTATGAAGCATTGGATGGGCAAATGGTAGATGGTAGACATCTTGTGATGGGTAGCATTTTCCATTATCAAGATGGAGCTTTATTTATGAGCACCTCATAGCTCAAAGAGAAGCTTTTGCCTACAACATATTCAGAACCCCATAGGTTCTATCGGGCCATCGGTGAGAGGATCTCATGGAAAGACCTCAAGGAGGTTGCAATTCAATATATCATGGAGTGCAAAGGTTGTCATCAGAACGAGGAGGATGGTATTCCCAATTGGGTGGATGCCAAGTTGGAGCATGATAGGAGTCATCACCCAGAGTTGGATGGATGGGCGAGGATGATGAGAAAGTGGTTGAAAGGCTACTTGTTGATCTATGATATGGGGTATCAAGAAGCATGGCTGCATTTGTTTCTTTTGGGTGAGTATGGTTACTACCCAACGTTTCACATTTTTATGATCCATGCCTTAGATAGTACTGGTGTGATGTAGCAGCAACAGGCATGACTGCACTGGTTACTTTTGAGAGAGTTTGTCCATCACATGACATATCCTATGTCAATGGGTGTATTATTTTTTAGGACATTGCATAGCACTCACATGATGTGGCAGCAGGGAGCTTGGTTATGTTGGTTTGATGTGACATTCTACATGTCAATCATTATATTGTTGCTTCATGATTTGTATTATGATGATGTGAGGTGGTATCAAGAATCATTGTTGCTTTGGTTACTCTTGGAAGAATATGGGCTGAGATTCTCCCATACCTTGCATGATGATGATGGAAGATGGAAACATGAGGCCTTACTGCGTTGGATTCTATTAGGAGAGTATGGCCACCATACTTGGTATGATGATGAGGTGATGTGGCAGCCATAGACATTGTTGTGGTGGCTTATCTTGAGAGAGTATGGCTACCATTCTTGGTATGATGATGGTGTGATATGGAAACAAGAGGAATTGTTGCGGTGGTTGCTATTGGGAGAGTATGGTCTGACATTTCACATGTCAACCCATATGTCTCTATTTCATATTTTGCACAGTGTTGAGATGATTCTTGGAGCAAGCAGGGCCAATAGGGCCAAGGATTGGAGCCTGGAGAGACACAATATACTCCATGTAGCATGGATTGGAGAGATATTTTATGAGTTGGGACTTTCCACTTGAGGAAGGAACCACTTCACTTTATATATCTCATGCAGAGAGGAGGCTCTGGTATAGCAAATGGTTGCCACTTGGGGATTCATTGATGAGGAGAGGCATCTAACTACATAGTTGGAGGCCATTATAGACATTCTAGAGAGGCGGTTATGGAGATGGGCATACATAGCACATTGGAGTAGATGGGGAGACCTTCCATATGAGGATTCCATTTGGAGGGAGATGAATTTTTGCAGCATCTACTTTTGCAGTTGCTTGAGGACAAGCAACATTTTGGTGGGGAGGGCTGTGATATTCCCAATTTTCCACTAGTTAATTGGAATATTAGAGTTATTTATTTACTTAATTCATTAAATAAATAAAAGGGTGGAGGGACCCATACACCCCATAGATGAATAAAATCCACTTTTTTTTGTGTGAATGTGGGTTAGTTAGATAGTAGATCAACATTATGGACTAGTGGAGCAGCTTATTAATAAAGGAAGAGTGGAGATCATGGAGCATTAATGAGGAAGATCATGGAGATAGTGGAGGAGTAAAAATAATATCATGGAGGAATAAAAGTAAGATTATAGAGAAATAATAATGAAGTAGTGGAGGAAGTGGTGAATTAAATTCACACATGATGGAGAGAGTGGATATTAAATGCAAAGATCATGGAGATCATGATGAGACAACACAATCTTCATGGAGGCGAGTGGCCACATGTGCAGCATAGTAATGAGGTGGGCCAAGGCTAGGGGAGGCTCACAAAGCATAAAACGAAGGTGAGGGAAGCCATAGAAGGCATGATTTGTATTTTAGATCTTGGATTGTCACTTGAAATTTCTTTGTATGCTTCAACTGTTTAGCTAAGTCTGCAATGTTGTTTAGCACACAGGTGTTCTTGAGCAGGAATCCCACCCTTACCCATGGGGGACTTCGAGTGCCTACTCTGGGAAGGTTTCTTTGAGAAACCATTCATCATTCGACATTGGTGCCACATTCATCCCCTCTATACAACACATACAGATTTAGGAATTACACATTACTGCTTGAGGGTTTGAGAGGAGGAAGGTAGTTTCTAGCATTTCGCCTAGGAAACTGGTGCAGGGATCATCCTTTCACCTTATGCTTCTATTTCAGTATTCTTGGAGCATCATTGTGACATTCGGCATCAGGCCATCATTCTATACCTCCATGCAACAACATTTCCTCCAGGAATTGCATAGTCCAATCCTGTAGATCTAGTGGAGGAAGGAAGTTTCTAGTATTTAAGCTAGCAATCCTGTGAGGGATCATCCCATCACTTTGGTGAGATTATTTCCATCAGCTGTGAGCTATATTCCATCATTCATTAGTAGGCTATAGCTTCAGCCCTTTTGAAAGTGTATTCCATTCCAACAATTGTGTATTCAGTAGCTGCAACTTGAGAGGAGGAAGAAGGAGCTAGATCTCAAGCTTCTAGCTTGGAGATCAGGAGGAGGGATCAAACCTTCATGCATTAATCTGATTGTATATCATTGCGGCCATCTTATTTTCAGTTCATTCCATAGATCTGCATACCCAACAGTTATGTATTGCAAGCTCCAGCAAGGTGATTTTCCAAGGTGCTCCAATCTGGAAATCCTTTTTGGGTTATTTTTGGTTTTCATCATAGATCCTTGATCTAAAATCCCGACATCATCTGAGCTCTGGAATAGCCTGATCTACACATTCCCTTTCATCCAACAGTTATATTTCTAGCATTTTCAGAAGGGACAACGCAGTATGGCCTCCAGCAGATCAGCAGTTACACAGTGCCTTCAGTGAGAGGACTTCAGGGTCACTCTAGTCTTCTCTGTCGGATTGAGTGTTATTATTTTGAGCACTGTTGTACATTGTATTCCACCTCCATATTAATAAAATGACTCAGCTATTCTTTCTATTTTCATGGTGTATTTAGTTTATTTGTTCATTTTTGTAGTTTCCAGCTATTGTGGCTTGTATTACTGTCTTTCCCCATTCTGGGATATTACATTGACGTTCTTTTTCTCACAATAACTTGGCCTAGTTTTCTTGGATGGATTTAAATGTATCATCTCATTCACCTAATCTCCTCCCACATTATGTTATCTTCAACTTCTGTTTCCTTAGTCAAGCATATACTAATATCCAACATCTATTCATCCATGGATAAATTCTTGAACATTGATATACAAGGATTTATTTTCCTCTTCAAAACCTCCTCTCGTTCATGAGAATCTTTGGTAAATGCCTCATCATCCCATCTATCATAGATATATGGCCATGATTACAACACTTAATCAACATGCTTTTGAAATATACATTTTGTATCATGTCTTCAAAACCATTCAGTTGGAAACATGTATTCCAAATGGTTAACCTTTTACCTTGCATGCATTGGATCCTTAATAAAATGGCATCTCACCCTAAAACCATAGGGGATGAAAATCCTCTTCTTTGCTTCCTTGAGCAATGATGTGTTAAATCCTTGAATCATAGTTTGATAATCAATTTCCCTAATTACTCACCTTTCTTGTACACATTTATGCAAAATATGGGGTAATGTAGTTACACCATAAATTTTCATGTTTGTATAGTCTTCTCCCAATTACCAATTTCCAATGTGAATTATGAGTGTCTTGGTTATTAGTCATAGATATTCTTTGTAAAACATAATGGAAAAAATGAGTGAAAATGAAATCACAATATTATACTAAGTTTCATACAAGATCTAGAAATAAACATGCACATGCAACCAAGATTAAGACCCGCAAATGTATTTCTAGCACATATACAACAACAATCAAATATGAGTCCATGTAAAAATAGGTTACAACACCAAGATTCTTGCTCATTTTATGAACTCTAATATCGATCATAATACTAGACTAATTTGAAATGCTACTAGCCCAATGAAGAATGATTATTATGTTTCCATTAAGTAAGCCATCGAAGCCCAAACAATTGTGAATCATGAATAGTCCTTTTTTCAGTACATTCTAGATAGCATCACGATGAGATACATATAAGGTTACTTTAAGACTATAATAGGATACCAATCATTAGTCCTATGGAAGAAATTATTATCCTCCTTCCACTAATTAGGCAAACAATTTTCCACATCCCATTCATTATAAAATTCATTTACAAAGGAAGTTTAAGGAAATTTTTTTGATGATGGGAATTTATAATATTTTCAACCTCCTTTGCCAAGAAAACACCCATGGAATCACCATTATCATGCTCAATTCAATGTTTCCTAAGTTTGGCATGATTGATAATCCATTTAATGGCTTTAATGCAAGGGAATATTGATACCCTGAATGCAATGGAATGGAGATGAGATCTCATGATAATGTTTATTAAAAACATTTCATCCTTCTCCCTTATATCAGGATCATTATGGGGTATTATAATTTTAAGATAATTCCCCCCTTAAACTTCAAATACAACTCATTTTAACTTGGAAAAATGGCTTGTAATCTATTTCTTTGGATTAGTGTCCTTATATATGCGCCATGGAAAACTCTTTCAATGCTAGAAATTGAAATTAATGGCACAAAATATTTTAATTAATCTTTAAACATAATATATTTCTCTTGAAAAAATTCATCCATTTCCTTCATTTTTCTCTTAGTGCTTTTCGTGAGATTGGTTTTCCTTGGTGGCATGTTTCGTGAAAATAAATATAACATAGATAGCAATTATTCCTTCTTTTAATTGAATTATCCAAATGAAATTTTAATTTTAGAAAATTATCTAATGTAAAATCAAATGATCTTAAGAAAAAAATTGTAAATGATTGAAAAAAATAAATCCATATTATAACTCATATTATTATCTACATAAAATATTACTTCCACCAAAAAAATTCCAATTTCCTTTAAAAAATTAATTATGCCAATAAAAATCAATTTCAACAAAAACAATAGTGAAAACCCAAAGCTCTAGTCATAATTATAAATAAAATGAAAAACATAACTATTTAATGGCTACAGGGCCAAATCCAAGAGATACAATGGTAGGACCTTGCTCACTTAAATTGAATTCACTAAATATAATGAATTGAATGATGATTGGATACTCCAAGTGCCAAATCCATGCATTAATAACCAAATATATTTCTTCATTGGATATCAAGAAACTTTGTTTTACCCATTTTGGTGAGTTAAAAAAAAAATCATAAAATTCCCAAACACAATGATAGGATATTTCTTGTAAAATGTTCCCATGGAAACATTGATAACTTACTATTAATTTAGAATGCATGGGAAGAAATTTCAATGACAATGAATTAAAAAAAAAATCATGGGACTCATCCACGATCATTATATAAACCTTCTTGGTCTTCCACAGTCCTCCATGGTCTCCTTCATTGGGTTCCTTCTCAATTTATCCATTGTATCAACATGTTTTAAAGAAGTGATTTTGTATTGAAATTCATTATGTTGCCACTTTTCCTCTCTTTTGTTTTATTAGTACATTTGAAAATTGTTCTATTTGGAGCTTTCAACAAACTTTCAAAAAACTTGTTTGAGTGGGTTTTGATATTTATTTCAATAGAATTTGAAACATTTACAAAGATATATACTTGGAAATTTATGGTTTTACAAACTCGAATTGTGTAATTCTAGCGATAAGAAAAATTGTGTATTGTTAGATTTGAAAAGCTATGTTTCAACACTTTTCCAAAAGCTACATCTTCTTATTATACACTCATAATTTCTTAAATGCTTCACAAACTTTCAAAAGTGACCAATCCTTTTGGAACTTCTCCAAAAGCTTTATCTTTCCATCGACCATTTTATTAAAACATGTTCCATTAAAAAGCTCTCAATTTTTTTTTACACTTCACCTTCAAGAATTTTCCTATTGCTAACTTTTGACTTCATTGATACTAAAGGCTTCCAATAATTTTATAACATATGTTGTTTTCTTGTGTTTTTTTGGTTCTTTTGAGGTGAAGATATTTGTTAATTTATATGCAATGCGTAATAACAGTAAAACAAAACAAAATGATATCTAAATTGTCTTAAAATTTAGAGATGTAAAGAAAAACATTTTAAAAAATTATTGATAAAAACAAAACAAAATGATATCTAAATTGTCTTAAAATTTAGAGATGTGATATGTACTCAACACAATGATGAGAGTGTTCTGTAAATGTAATCTAACTTAATTTAAACACATTAACATGAACATTAATTCCATATATATTTGGAGAAAATTCAAATATGCGAGTTTATTCATAACCAAACAATCTCAAAATGGTCATGCTCCTAGAAATAAGCCTAACATAGAAAAGGTTTATACAATAATTGTAGTACCTTTAGTGAAATCAATTTCTATTTAGACTTTTATGATTTAAAAAAAATGAAAAATGCCTAAGAGGTTGAAAATTAAAGTGAACATTTTATGAGAATGTAAATATTTAATGTTATTAATAAAATAATGTTGTTTTACTTATTCCTATTTTTGGAAATATAATTTGAGCCACTATGTGAGTAGTTATGCCCCAACTATCAAGATGCAATTAGAATTATTTATGGTCCTATAAGGGACAATGACACCAAAGATAAAAATCCTCCAATCAGAGGAATGATTTTCCCTACCACGAGAATGATCATGACTTGAGAGAAATTCCATCAGTGGAATATATTTTCAGAAATAAGGTTGCAAGAGAGAAAGGAAATCTCTAAAAAAAAAAAAAGGGAGATAAATATTGGACCTATATAGATACATAATTCAACCAATTTTGGTAGGATGCTACTAGGGCTGAGGAGGTGAAATTCTAAAAATTATTGATCTGTTTCCTAACAGAAAAGGATCCAGATCTCGAGGGAATTTGTTAGGACAATAGTTCATTTATTGGGAGGAGCGTGGAAACTCCAATTATGTTTTTTGAAATTCAAATAAGTATCGGGGTTATTTGTGATTTTGTACTAAGTATCATTAAAGAACTTTTGAGGTCTAAAATGGGCCTCCTAATAAAATTATACAAACAAAATAAACTTTATGAGAACCAATAGGATTCAAGATGATTATGTCAACCATGGGGGATGATTCACCAATTTTGGGGTAAAAAAGTAAAAAGATTAAAAAATAATAAAATAATAAAACTACTTTTCAACTCGTGTTTTCAAATTATCTCGCTAAGGTTTTACTCAAATTTCGAGCTAGGGTACTCATTGGATGCAAAATTTAATTCCTCATCCAAGAAGTACCTATGGTGCATATTTTTGATGGACCCTGCTACACGAAAAATGAGAAATAGATGAAAAACGTGATTGCAATCACTTTTTTCATGTATTTCTTTTTTGTGTAGCAGAGTCCATCAAAAGTATGAAACATGGGTATTCCTTGGATGAGGAATCAAATTTTACATCCAACAAGTGTCCCTGTTCGACATTTGAGTAAATGCATAGGGATATAAGTTGAAATACGAGTTGACAAAATATTTTTTTTCCTTTTTCCCTCTAAAATTTGATGATGTAATCTAATATTATTTTCTTATTTCCACTATTATTTTATAATTTCATTAGGAGGCCCATTTTAGACCTCAAAATTACCCTGATGATTTGCTTCAATATTGAATTATGATTGTAACTAGAAACAAGGATGAAAACAAGAAAATTATCGATTCTGGGTCTTTTGAAGGAAAATGGTTTCAAGATTTGACATAACTGGTTCAATGAAATATTTTGTATATAAATGTTAGGATTGGTACTATAGAATATGTTTTATATGAATGATTTTGTGATTTTGAAGGTTCTGTGAAAAAAAAAATGTGTGTGTGTGTGGTTAAACATGGTTAGAAGGGTGGAGAAGCACTAAAAGGAAAACCTTAATTATATTCTTCTAAACCATCATAGTCCTTGAGTGATGGATTTTTCTCTCTCAAGGAAAAATAATGTGGAAACCTAGGAATAAGAGCCCAACATCAAATCCTCCTAGTGGGGGGAGAGAGAGAGTTATTTGACTTAATATAAAAACCAAAATAAATGAATACAGTACAACTGGAATAAATTTTATAATACATTTACATGTGTAAACAAAGAAACTTATCATACAACCATAACAATGTATAGTAATTATCAAAAAGTGTTGTAGAAATAATATGTAAATAAAGTATGTGTAGAAGATAGAGACACATTTAACATGCATGCAAATGGTAGTAGGAAAAAATGATTTTTGTGTTGACCTATGAATGTATGCAGTCCTTGTCTATTTTTAATGGTTATATGGGAATCAAATGTAGAAACCCAATTACAGGAGTCTTACATTATTACCCTGGTCTATGGGTGTGTGTGTGTGTGTAAAAACACATAGCTAAAATTCATGCAATTGCATGATACATATCGGTAAGTTTGTGATGACCATCATAAATAATTCTGAACACGACTATGTATAAATGCAAAGAAGTAGTAATTATTTACAATCCATTCTAAAGAAAACTTTTTATTGCATTCATATGTACTATACGAAACTAATTACAACATAAATATAATATTTCAAGCTTACAAAGTCTACACATAGAGTTTTGCCTATTTTCCTTAGGGTCGCAGCTAAACCAAAGAGATACTACAATGTTTAAGAGAAAAATATTAATGAAAGCTGAAATGTCATTCATGCTGTGTGGAGCTGCAAATACTCTGTCTCTCTAGCCCACTTCATTATTACACATCCGGAGTGACATAAAGTAAAGAGTGATCAACTGAGAAGCACAGCTCAACGTAGGACAGAAAGGCATACAGAAATACAAGAGAGTAAACTAGATGTCATTCAGAATTCAAATTATTTCAAAGAATAAATCACACACTCGTGTTCAACAACTTATCACTTATGTCTGCAGTGATAACCCACTCTTCTTAAACTCATGGAAAGAACAGAGACAGACCACGAGCTCCAGAGCTGTGATGCTGACTCCGCTAATGCTCTACTACAAATTTTTTTAGATCTTCTCTCACGCCAAAAAAAACAAATGCAAATAAATGGAACATCAAATAAAGGATTTAAACACTAAATTCTGAAATGGAACAACACTGAAACAACTAAGTCCCGCTAAATAAAATCAAACTTTAATCTATTAAACTAAATGTGACTCTTTGCAATCGAATATTCTTTTCACTTCAAAGGCAATTCACACAAATCTACCAACAATGGCAATAACCTATTAAAATGAATTATAGTCAGCATCGACAACCGAAATCATAATAACACACCGGAACAACAATCCCTGAACCGAACAGAATGTATAAACTGCTTCCAACAGAATACCATCATTTATGAATCCAACGATTAGGAAGAACACCACTCAAACGAATGTATGAAATCTAATGTCAACATAACAAAATTTCCATAATAGAACAAGAAGAATTAATGCAATTAACTCTTGAAAAGATTAATAACTCACTTTGTTTCAACACATTAAATTACTCCTCTGTCTGTAAAAACCTCAACACTAATCTTTAATGAGCATGTAATATGAACTTTATAAAGCATATCAAATTACCAAATAATAATTTGATAAACAAACTACACAAGAAGTCAAGTCAGGAAGAAGCAAAAGTAAGTGTCCTCCGTGGCCGGTCTCTTAGCTTCAAGGATACACCATGAGTTGAATTCAGAGCCACAGAGATGAAATAATCACTAAGTTTAATAATGCATCATTAAAAATACATTGAACCAGCTTCAACGAGACTTACTAATCAAACATGTTTTACTTAAAAATTACATAAAAGTGTATCCTATCTACTGTTGTTGTCATTCCTTTATATAAAGGCTAATGGCAGATGTCGTATAACATGATAACAGTGAAGCATCCCTGTGACTCAAGTGATCCCGAGCGATTCACCAAATTGTTAATTCTTCATCCTTTCCTTTCTTTTGCGCCGAGCTGGTGTCTTCTCCTTCTTTTCTCCGTGTTTTACTCTGCCGTGTCTATTTAGCCTTTATTTGTATCTCGCTCACCTTCAGAGGGATGGAAAGAAAGTATCTCGACTTGCCCTTCCTGGAGCTAATCTTCGTTTTCTCCTTCGGTCGGTGTCGAACCATTATTATGGTTAAGTCCCTGCATAATTAATTTATTATTGTTTATTATAATCTTATTAGCTCAAATTCAGTATGTGTTTACAATCACTAAAAAGCCAATGTAAATAATCATCAAAAACATAATTTTTTTTTAAGAGATTTCACACACCCCCCTACCTGTTTATGTCCTCATGAAAACATTAGTTAGATACGGGCGTGCGAGAGAATAAGGCCGAGAGAAGGAGTCTATCGCAGGTGCCTACACGAAGGATGAGTGATTAGACAATCACATCATCCGTTGTCTCTGTGACCTTGTTATTGTACTATTATCCGGTGGTGCTACTAATTGGAGGTGCGAAATCTATCCTGTCCGTGATGAATCGCTCACACGTCTTCGTTTACAGAGGTTCAAACGGGTTGGCAGCTAACCTGTGCTCAGTACCCAGCCTGGTTCCCCCAGTTGATGCTTGACCCAGATTCAAGACCGAAACTTAGCTCATTAATGCATGGTGCCTTGATGGAAAGAAAACACGAACCCTCTCAGAATATGCCCCATGCAGCGGGGTCCGAAAGTTTCAGGTAGCGACCCTGAGTCTTTATGAGGTTTCGTGTTTTCCAGCAATCCATCAAGCCCCAGTTCAGTCTCTTGGCCCTAAAGGCACCTAGGACCATTTTCCCCGACTCGTAGGGCATCACAGGCTGAAGCCACTAATCCCATTGAACCCCAATGAAATGAATGCTTGAAATCGGACAAGTCTCCGGTCCAAGGCCGTGTTTAACTCGGCCTCTCTCCCCCATTTAGCACAAGGTCATGCAAATAAAGTTCGACATTGTGTCAATCTTCCTGACCTTTCACCTCATAATGTTTAATAATAAATACAAAGTCACTAATGTAGTTGTTGATTTGCATAGGGGCACCGCGTTTTTAATAAATTTTTTATTTTTAATCGTAAATACCTGCCTAACAAAACACATAGTTTTTACAGAGCCCCGTTAATGCGAAGATCGTTTACCATAAAGAACACAAGCATTCGACTGCTTAGTAATAGTATCTGGTTTGATGGTGCCACCGTGCAACTTCCTTTCGTTTCGCCACCCTTTCAAAGCTCGGCTTTTTGATCGAATACCAGCTCTTAGTTGTCAGAAAACCTTCATATTTTTCTGGAACCCTGCTTGCTCTCTAAGCGTCTCTTCATTTTTCTCATTGGTATTTCTGCTTCCGGTTCATCTATGTGCAAGGTTTTGTTCTCTTCGATTCTTTTTTCCAGATAGGTCGCAGAGGCCGGAGTTTTACACCGAACTTTTATTATGCCGTTCGAGTTCGGTAACCATCACCCCCGAGGGTGGTGCCTCCTATTCAATGTTCTTGGTCACCTGTTCCGTACCATCCTTTTCTCGCTTTAAACGCGAACATCCCGCTTCCGTTCCTCGTTCCTCAACATCACTAAACGCTGCACGGGACTCGCAGGGTTTTGGAGGTGCCCATCGTTGTCTTCTTTTTCTTCCTTCTTATTTCTTACCTTCTGTTCTTTTTCAATCCTAATTCTGTTGTCCGAGCCTGGGTTATCGCACCATCACCCCTCGTCGTTCCCTCCGGCAACTTCGAGCCTCCAAATGCTTTCGATGTTGAGAAGGCCTGCCAGAATGTTCTGTCATGGTCCTGGACCGCACCTGGTTTTCAAACCTTCCCTTGGGGTTCTTCCCTGGCTCCGTTCGCTCCCGGGTCAAGCTCGGGGCAGTGGAACCTTCGGAACGAAGTTCTGGTTTCTTCCCCAGCGGACTGGGCCGCTCGGTTTCGTCCCTTCAGAATTTCTTTGTGACCCTGGTGTCGCATTGTCTTCCGGTTCGCATTTACCTCCTTCACTTCATGAATGGTGCAGTTGTTTTTTTCTTGCCTAACGTGGGGGTCCTTCCGGAACCAGAAGCCGGGCCGACACTTCGTTCAAGGTCAGCCAGGACCCGCGCCAGTGCCCAGCCCTTCTCCCGCAGGGTCCAGAGTCGGGTCATCTTCCTCATTGCACTACTTTCCTCCTCCTTCGAATTTTCAAGCTTGCTCTTCTGCTCGAATGCCCCGGCTCGTTTCTTCTCACCTGCCGTCCGACCATTGCTCTGTTATCGGCGTTTTTCTTCTCGGGAGTTTTTCCGTCTCTTCTCGCATCCGAGCTTAACCCGGTCGATTGTCCGGCTTGTTATTCGAGCAAGCCGCCCTCATCCCCATTAACCTGTTTTTCTATTTTTCTCGGGGTTCTTCCCCATGTTTCGGTGAGAACGATGGTACAAGCCAGGTCACGGTATTCTTGGTGTAGTCCCCCAAGTTGTTCGATGCACTGGCCGACACAGCCTCTGGCTTGCCTGTCAGCCTGTGTGTGTGCTGTAGTGTAGATGTTTATTGCCGTAGCGCAGCGCTCGTCGAATCCCCTCAACTTATTAGCATTTTTCCCGCTGTTTCCGTCATTGGTGAGACTATGTAGCGGGCTGAATCCATGTGGCCGTATTAACCTGAAGTGACGCACCTCAACTGAACGACTCTGGCGTCGTGCTAGTGCTTGTGCAACACCATGCAGTAATGAGTTCGTAGTGTGTGTAAATCAGCGGGAGTATTTTTGCTTAAAACAGCCAGTGCTTAAGATGTCGTGAAGTCTCACTACTGTGTTTTTCCTTCCTTTCTGTGATGTAGCCCTGCACTTTATTTTGCTAACCTCATTCCGTGTCTTCCAGGCTGCCGGCGTGTCCCCTCCCTGACTCTGTCAACCGTTCTTCGTCCTGAAAATTTCCATGACCTTCTAATCGTTTTTTTTTCAATGTCCATACTGGGTCCCGTGGCCGGTAGTCCCCAAACCGCACCATGTTTGGCCTGGTGACCGCTATCCGCTTTCCCCGACTGTGAATGACCATCCGTAGTTCTGCAGAAATTCATCGCCACAACGTTATTAGACTTCGTAGGCGCATTGAAATAACCAACTATCCTTATTTTTTCCGCATCCTCTCGCGCAACAGTGAGATCGTCGAACCCATTGTGCTCGTTTTCGAACCGTCCTTCTCCCGCGGGCTCACTGTGATTCTAAACGGGACCGCAATCATTTTCTTGCTGAACACAGTAGAGGCGAGACAACTCCGTTGTTTCGAAAAACATGCAGGCGTAACATATGGGTCGAAAGCAACTTGTGTAAAAATAGAATGTTATGTCGTTAAACTCGTTTAAAACCGTCGTACACTATTTTTCCTTTGGGCCTGGTGTAGCGTAGCGACGAATACAGAATACGTATACAACTCCCCCCCAATGTGACAGGCTGTCCTCCAACCCGGCAACAAAGGGGTTAATCTTATCCCAATCCAAGCTTAAAGGAACGTTAAACATATGAATTGCGTTGTGTTAAAAGGACAAATTAATTACCCAACCCAGGAAGCAGGAATTGGATCATGCGTATTATATAAGAGGTCATTGCAGCGAGGATAAGGAGGCGAGGATAAGAAAGACAAAGGTATCGTACTAAGCAATTCATGGTCATGGTCGGGCCCGTGCTGCTGACTGGTAATGACAAATGTCATGCGGCGATAACCTAGCGATCATACATGATGGGCTTCCCAGACATAATGAAACAAAATATATTAGTATTCACCCACTGTGTAACTGCTGTGACTTCAATAATTATTAATGAAGACTGGCCGCTACTGTGTCCATAACTGGCAAAAGTTGTTTTTTTCTGTCTTCTTAACCATGATCCTTTGTGTATACCAGAGTGTTGTTGCCAAAATGTAACTGCGCCGCCTGATGACCGCTAACCATAATGCTATTCACGAGAAAGGAGCGGAACGGGCGGTGCCGCTCGTGACAGACCTCCGTTCCAAGTCCGGTTATTTGATAATTTTTAATCCATCCCCCGGGTGTGGTGGGCGCTAGTAATGGGAATGCCACCTCTTATTTCCATCCCCGCGCACCCATGGCAGGCCGGCCTTGTTAGAATTTCCATCCGCATTTTATACTCATACATTTATGTTTCATATATTTTTTCTTATATACTTATGTTTATAGTTATTTTTTCTTTTTTTATAATACTTTTCTATTATATGTGCGTGTGTCTGTCGGACTCTAGTGAGAACGAAATAATCTTTATCATCTCAATAGGAAGATATAAGTCATTTATTCTATAATAATCAAAGGACATGGGGATCGTTAATAAAGAGAATTAACTGTAAAATTATAAAACTATGTCATCAAAAGAATAAGTATGTCCTTCCGTTTGTCCTCTTGTACTAATGCAGAGCCTTATAGACAGTGAGCCATAGCTATGGATTTTATGTTGTGGATTTTATTCATTGCAAGAACACACAACGGACCTTAAAGAATTATAAGAGAAAAAGCATCCTGAATTTTTTAGAATTAGTAATGTCGCTTTCACAATATAGAAAGGATAAGGAGGTGTCTTTTTAAAAGAAAGAACCACTGATGATAAAAAAAAAGGAACAAATAGAACAGAAGGCCGTCTCCTTTGGGGAAAGAATTGCAAAGAAAATAATTATAAAACATCAATGCTATCTTTGAAAAAAGGAACATCAAGAATAAAAGAACGTTGTTTTTGAATAAGAAGGAATTGGGTGAAATTAAATAATAACAGAATTAGATGAATGCTGCTCTTTGAAAAATAATGAGATCCTGAATATTGCTCTTTAGAAAAGAACTAAAAATAATAAGAAACAAGCAAATTAGCATACAAACATGCAGATGCTATTGAATACAAAACTCTGAACTAAAGAAAGAAAGAACAAAAATAATAAAATATTTAAATGCAAATTTAGCAAAAATCAGCTAAAAAAACAAGAACTTATAATAAATTAAAATAAATGTCCTTAATAATTAAAGAGAAGACTTTTCTTCCCCCCAGACTTACACTGGTCTTTTAGAGTCAGTGTATGACCTGAAAGATATTTGTTAGGAGACTGAATTTGCGGGCTATTCACTTTGAATGCATATCCAGAACCGTCAATGGTAATTAGGAGTGCGGGTTCCGTCAGCCATGCACCTTCTGATTTCAGAGGTCCCAACCCACGTAGTCCCAAGTTTTCTCTGGAAGTCCCGAAACCGAGAGTCATATACCGCAGCTCACTTCCCTCGTGAAAGGATTTGTTTCGACATGATCATGCCATTTAGCTCACCGCCGTTGAATCACTGCCGTATTTTGTAGCGCAGGTTTCATTCTGCCTTATTCATTGGATCCGTTGTAGTCGATTGATTTCAGGCTCGCTAGATCTAGGCCAACTTCCTGCCGTCCGTAATGCTTCTTGATTTTCGAATTTATGGAAAATGGGGCTATTTCAAATACTGGCTGATAAGGTGAGTAACCTAAGTGGTGCTCCTCCATGTGGTTCATAACGCAGTGCTTCTGTAGCCTGCATTCAATCACGCCCTAGCATCTACTGCTTTTACATAGAATGGATTCTATTATCTTATTGCTACTTTCTACCTCATTGCCTATTCGCCTGGGTGATGGTGAGTAGTGATTTTAATATGCCGGACGGATAATTGTTGAGGTTGCAAACAGACTTGAGCCTGTTAAATGGGGTCTCCCCCATCTTCCAGAATATTTCCTCAGGAAGGCTGTAATTAATAAAGGATGAACAAAGAATCATCGTAGAGCAGAGTCCTTCATATTTCGTGTCGTTTCCGTCAACCCATTTGGTGACATATTCTCATGTTGCCACCAAGATATATGTTTTCTGATTTTGATGAGGTTGATGGGGTCCGACCAAACCGTATTTATACTGCCTAAATGGTTCGATGACCAACTATGGTTTCGTAGGCATCTCATCGCCTGAGATCAGGTCGTCTGTCACCGTGTTTGTGCTTATGGCCAAACTTCTTCGCATCTTTGAAGAGACCGAGCGTAATATCCTCGTCTGCAATACTTTATGTCTCGTTCCCACGCCGCCGGCGTCCTCGCTGTCCATCATGACAGTTTAGAAGGCCAAAGATTGGGATCCTTCATCACACGCCCGATATGCATGTCCTGCCTCCTCGTGTGAAATAAATAGCCCCCAATCCATGAACCCAGAACCTTTCAATAATCTTCGCGCTCATTAGGAGTTAAATGTTTTGCAATTTACTCATCATGAGGTAGTTGGCAACATTAGCATACCAGGGTACTAACCAACAAGAAATGTGTCATCCGAAATTGATCTTCAACCGCCGTCGCATCGCTTGATTTTGTATTTCTAAAGAAAATCGCTACGTGTTTTCTACTGTGCCGGTCCTTGATTGTGATGTCGAATTTAATAATATTAACCACCGAGTTATCTGCATTTGTGACAGTTTGTTTGCTAAATATTTTATAGCAGTATCATTCGTATATAAGATACAACAGGATAGCCCGTATTATAATGTCTAAATTTACGTACGCATGTATTGCGCCTAGGAATTCTTTTCAAGAATAAGGAATAACTTTTACAACAGGGATAAACTTCATTGACATGTAATAGATAGTATATGGTTTTTTATCCTCTTCTCGCCCAAGGATCGCGCCAATAGCCGTATCTCGAGGTATCGATGATACTCCGGAACGGAAATCCGCTTGGTCCCCGAAGGATCGGGCCGGGACAAGCTCTTTAGATCCTCGAAAGCACCGTCAATAGTCGAATCGTCCAAAGAAAAACAATGCTACCAAGCATGTTGCATATAAAGAGCAGCAAGAATGTGCATCAATGCCTTCAAATGTCGACAGTAACCCAAAATCCAAGAAAGCCGCGTACCGTTTGAGTAGTAGGAGTGGGAACACAAAAGTACTGGATTTTGGCCGTCTACCTCGACGCTGGCCGTCGGAAGATAGTGTCCCAGATAAGTCCTTCAAATATCATCAAGAAACATTTTTTGTGGCTTAAGCAAAGCCCTGTAAGAATGCGTTGTGGTAGACCTTTTCTAGTGTCTAGAGCCGCATCAAAATCATCTCCCATATGGTGTAAAGTTATCCATGTAAACTCAAGTCCATCAGCTGCTGAAACTTGCAAATGCTAAGGATATTCTTTGGAATGTGGCAGAGCATTACATAGGCCAAAAAGCAGAACTTGACAGAAAAATGGCCTCATGGACAAGTAAAAGTAGTTTTATCCCGGTCTTCTAAAATCAATCACTAGAGTCCACTGAGCTTCATCCAGCAGTGGCAGCCTCTTTCCTGCCAAAGTATCTAATAATTGGTCTATGGTTTTGGAGAGAAAGATCTTTCTCAGTTACCTTATTTAGCCCTCAGTAATCTGTTGCTAAATCTTCATTTCTCTGCTTCTTTTTAAAGGTACCACCACAAGCTGAGAGACCCATTTACCACTGGGAATAGGTAAAGGAAATTAACATCAAAAGTTTTCTCAAGTAGTCAGTTTTTGTTGTGATATCCTTATTATGATTAAGTCTCCTTTACAGTCGATTTACGTCCGGCATCTTTTTCTATATAAATGTGGTGTGTACACAATTTGATCAATTCCCTTTTCATATCGTGTAGTCCAAGTAAAGGCTTTATAGCTTTGTTAATAGATGGATGAGCTTGGCTTCGTTCGTGTGTGAGATTAGTAAATGACGTTGTTTAAAGTTTTCCCTGCACTTCATTAGCTTTTACTATTGGTAACAAGTAATGGTGTATCGTTTGGCTTGGTTTTCAGAGATCTTCCTCCAAGTCATTATCAAGCGATGTTTCTATCATGTGATGTCTGGGGCAGGTTCGCTTGAGTAATGAAATTATTAATGGCATCGTCTTCTCGTTTGGTCTTTGAAATCAAGCGTTCTGTATAGTTAATGGAGACCCATGTTACCGTAAGGTATGATACAGTGCTTATTAGTTTTGATTATTGGTGTGACACTTGGTTGTTTTAATAGAATCAAATTCTTTATATTTATCCTCTCAGTTATGGCTGTATTTCCCCGTCGACACCAATGTAGGCATCGGCAAGATGAGCCAAGGTCTACCTGTATCATGTGTCCATCAAGTCGGGTTTTTGGATTAATTATCGTGAAATCGGTTGGATACTCCCAGATTCTATTGGTGAGACCATGACATCATGTAGAGTACCTTCCGTGTCTACGCATCTGTCACCAATTCTAACAGTAGAGGTGGGTTCTGCGTATGTAATGCCGAGCTTTGGCAAGTTTTTGGTTGTTAAAATATTAATTGCGTTCTCTAGATCAACTAAAGCATTGATGTGTATTCCATAAATTTGAACAGCTTATAATTGAATTCTTGGTCTTCATATTTGAGGGGTGTTTCTTCTTCCACACAGACCAGATAAAGTACCTACTTACTTGGACTCTTGGATTATTTGTTATATTCCTCCTGGTTTTCTTTATGCACAATTCTTTGATAGTTTTTTGCATATATCGGAATGTCTTGAATGGCTTTGGAGGAATGGAATTTCTATAAATACTAATTCTCCCGGTATCGTCAAAGTCAGACATGGTATGGGTTTGGGGCATATAATCGTTTCCGGAATGGAGGAGAGGATGTTGTTTCGATTATGAGTTTGTTGTTGTCACACCTCAACAGGTCTGATGTCTCTTGTGGTTCCATCTTCATACAACTGTTTACCGCTGTTTGTACGCTCCCATCTAACCTGGCCATTGCACTTCGTGCTTCCGGTCCTATTTTCCGTATCTGCATGATTTGAATAGATTAATCAACTCTGTTGGAATGGGATCAGTTAAGCTCGGGAGTCATGGCCCCGGGCAGACTCGATTTCGACAAAACGCAGGAAGGCTGAGGGAGTGCACAGTCCGGCCGGGTAGCATCACGGCCATTGCCCGCTGCAGAACCTTGGGGGCGAGAGGGAGTCCATTGTGAAGGATATGGGCGCAGCTCGTCAATATGGTGGAGTGTAAGGGAATGCGCTGTCCGCCAAGTTTAATATCTGTACCCATAGGATTTAAAGAAGAAACTTAGTCATAAGTATTCAGTTTGCATGGGGTTGAGACTGATTTCACACACCATATTGTTGAGCATGGCATCGTGGTTTTTAAGAAAGAGGTTGAGTCTGGAACAGGTCTGTGCTGCCCCACCACACCGAGGCGCTCGAAGCCGAGCCCAATCTCACCGAGACCCCATAGTTCTTCTTCTGCCTTATATACCGCTTTCAATCCAGGAAGTGAGGGGCGCTTTCCGTAAGGCAGATTCAGGCCGTATGGCGCATGCTTTCGGACTTTATCCGTGCTGGACACTCCTTGTGGCTATGTTTTCTTCTCGCACCTGCGAACATTGCCAAAATTTTACGCCCCGCTCCCGACCGCGTTCGCGCACCGCACACAATATCAAGTTGTGTAGTTAGTGTCCCCATAATATCGCTTTAAAATTTTCTAATAAATTCTCCAATTTCTCGAGCGTGTTACCTTTCAAATACATTTTGTTATCTTTGCAAAAACCCATCGTATTCTCGTCAGTTTTATTTTGCCGCTCTCGAACTCCCTGATAATAATTAAAATAACAAGAAACTCTCTTGATAAATATCCCCCTTTTCCATAATGTTTAATGTTTCAATCCATTGTTCCTTCAGCACTTTATTAATGCAAGTTTTTTAACACATTATCGTAAAAGGTAGATGAAGAGATTCAGATTTAAACGAAACGTTCCACATACCCTTCACGCCTATCGTGTCCATCATTTGAAATATTTCAGTTTTTTAATTCTCAGACCTGGTAATAATCCCGATATTTTTTTTAAGAAGGATTCTTTCATTTGATCCCAATTGTTGATAACCCGTCCACCAGCCCCAAAACTATCTGTGCGTCTTTGTTTAGAGGGAATAATTGTTTTGGGGACCGTGTAATCAAAATTTCACATAACACATCAATTCTAATAATGCATCCATCTTCTCGATGAGTCCGTGAAATGTAGACAGCTTGGGTGAGGGATAGCTTTCATGGTGCATTTGCCGCAGAATCCACTATAGAAGGCTGGGCCGTAGGTAAATATATTTGGTCAAGCCTTTATACTGTTGATTTTGGAGCCATGGGACTGTATAATATATGCTGGCTGTTCCTCCAGTATCTAGGAGATGGGCCTCAGTCATGGGACCGTTTTGACATGTGATATTTAATAGTTTTCCTTATCTCGGGAATAACAATATCCCCCAGATTGGGGCCCTTCTGAGAACATTTTCTTGCAGCACCTCCCCCTTATCCGGCTATCTAATGGATGATTTGTTTCAATAGGGTATCTTATTCCTGGTTTCTGCCTTCTTCACAAAGTTGCTAGAGTTCTTCCCAGAAATAATTGAGTACCCTAATTTCTTGAAAGTCCCGCTTTCCTGGCTTTTGACTATGCACTCTCAAAGACAAAGCACAGAGGGTGATCCCGTGGCCCGAAGGGTCCAGGGAAAAGGAAATGTTTTTATTGGATGGCCTATGCCTCCGCACTTGATTTCGTCTATGAAGGTCGTTCTGCCGGGCGGGTCACCGTCTTTTGGCTTTTTCAAAGCCGATGGGGGTTTGGGATATTCTTTTTCTCAGTTCTTTCGCTTAGTCATGCACTCAAAAATGAACTACCAAACTTATTTAAACAAAGCAAAAACAAATCTCGTTAGGGAAAGCAGGTGGAGTGTGCTTTTAAGAAGGCCTGTTAGCAGGTTCTACTCTCTCGTTTTTAGGGATCCAACTCCCTAGCAGTTCGTACAATTACCTCTAAAAGACAAATGGCTACACTCTTTACTTTTAATGCACAAATGTGGAGCTATAAAAAAGGGTCTCTTTCACTCCCAATTACCTCACATTAATATGTCAATCCTGGAGCGTTGCTATTATAAAGAGTGAATTCAGAAACTTAGGTTAAATACGTTTTATAATGCTAGTAGTACAAAGGCTTAAGAAATACAAGAGTAAACTGGATGCTTGTCTCTAACTAAATTACTTCAAAGAATAAATCACACACCTTTAAAAACTCAACAACTGACAAACACAGGCCTGCAGCAGGATGGTTCATCTTCTTAAACTCGATGGAAAGGAAATTAGAGCATAGACCACTTAGCCTGGGAGTTAAACAGACCTCATGTCACCATGTCTCTAGATCTTCTCTCACGAAACAACAAATGCAACAAATGAACAAAGCAATGTACATCAACAACACTGAATGGAACAAGCACTGGAAATAACTAAGTCCCGCTAAAGCTGTAACCAAACTTAATCTATTAACTCAAATGCACTCTTTGCAATCGAATGTTAATTTTCATTTCAAAGGCACTCACAAATCACACTAATGGAACAACAATAACCACAATGAAATATGGAACAAGATCGATAACCGAAACGCGCACAACACACTCAACAATAATCAATCAACAAGACTACAACCTAAGCCTCCAACAAAAGTACTATCAAGTAACCAACCAATATAAAGAACACTACCTCAACTATTGTATGAAACGAATACAATATGCAGCAGGCCTCTGTAATACCAAAGAAGAACATGCAATTAACTCTTGAAAAGATACGAATTGAAAGTGAGTCAACACACGATTCTGTTCGTAAAACTCTAATGATTCAATCTTTTAATTGTGAGCATGTAATATGAACTTTATAAAGCATAATATCAAATTACCAACAACATCGATAAACAAACTGCAATAAGTCAAGTCGTAATGGTACAAAAGCAAGTGTCCTTCCGGGCCGGCCCTTAGCCTCCAAGGATACACCGCTTTGAGTTAATCCGTACGCAGTAGATGAAATAATCACCAAGCTTTCACATGCAACGGTATTAAAAATACATTGAACCAGTTCTCAACGAGACTAACAACTGTGTTTGTTGTTGTTTAAAATTACATAAAAGCGTATCCATTCATCGTTTACAAAGAGTGGTCTTTTGGTAAAGGCATTGCGCTGAGGTTCAGATAACATGATAATAAGGCATGATCCCTCGTGATCGAAGATCCCGAGGGATTCGCCAAACCGTTAATTCTTCATCCTTTCTTTTCGGCGCCGAGCCGGTGTCTTCTTCTTCGAAAATAATAATGCGAATTCATTTAGCCTTGTTTGCATTCGGCCCGACCGTAGGACAAAGAAGAGTCTCGACTTTGTCTCTTCCTTCGGAGCGGCAATTTCGTTTTCTCCTTTTCCCGTTCAGAAAATAACCATTATTAGTGGTTAAGTCTTTATATCACTTCACATGTTTTATTATAATTCCTTATTACCAACCATGAGACAAAAAGTGTTTACAAATTCTACTAAAAAAAGCCACCGAAATAATCATCAAAACATACCTTTTCGCATTCAGCACAAGGTACAAGCATTGAACCTATGCATATATTAAAAACACAAAAGATAAATACAAGAAATAGGAGTTCTTTCAACAAAGGTGTAACTACAAAAAACATCTAGAGTCAAGTAAGGCTCAACATGATAAAAGTATAAAATTAGCCAAATTGGCTTGGCCTAGATCACTGGTATAATCCTTCGAAATAGAACCTGCAATAGATACATAGCACAAGAAATTAAGCAGTTGGAATATGCTGACATGGAAAAGAATAAACCCATGAAAAATTACCTCTCCATTGAGCTTCCAAACACCAGAATGGAACAAACATGCAATATCATTTTTATTAGCAACAATTACTCAAAAAGAAAGAAAACCCCAAATAATTTTAATGAAATAGGGTAATAGGGTAGGAACCAAATTTTACCGAGAAGCATACATGAAAAAACCTCGCTCTTTTCATAAAATAATAACGGTTTTTATTTAGTAACCCAAATTAATCAGAAAATGAAGGAGAATTATCAGAGTCAATAGGGTTCGAGGAAAAAAAGAATATGAGCATACCTGCATGACCTGAGAGGGAGTAAAATTTAAGCCATGGAGCTTGGTATATGAATGGCATGATAGAGAGGTGAAAAAAATATCCATGTTTTTATACCCCCTCTGTGTTTTCTGAAATTTTTGAGTTACAGAGGGTTTTTGGTTTATGAGCTAAAAAATGAGCATTTTTTGTTCATGAAGATTTTGGTTCAGATGAGGACTGTGTATTTGGATCTCTAGGTAAAAGAAGAATAAGAAAGGAAAATAAGAAAAAGTACAAGAGGTGATGGAATGTGAACCTGACCCTGGGTTTTAAAGTTTAAAAGGATTAAATAATGATTGCTTTTCAGGCGGATCCTCATCCACCCTAGAGTGGGCTCACCCGAGGAGGAGCTCTAGCAGGGTAACAAGCTTGACAGTTAAGCTAATGCTTGCCCCCAGAAAGTCCTAGTCAATGAGACATGCATAATATATCAACAACTATGATGGAATCCGAGGGTGTCAAGCCTTATCTCCAAGCTCACCCAAGAACCTTGCCGAACAAAGATAGATAGGCCTATCACCCATCAACGCAGTGTGGTGGCTACGTCAGCAGTAGGGACCACCACTAGACGAGTGTGTAAGGTGAGTGGTAATAAATTCAATACACCACCCCTTCGCTTTCTCTCCACCCAATCCAAATATTCCACATGTCCCCTCTATGTCATTTCTTCATTTTCACACTATAAACCTTTGTGAATCAATCATTGCAATCCAAAATTGTTTATTTCAAATCATTTTGTGTTCCACTGCTCTGCTTGTTCATAACTTCATCCACCTGATTATCAACTAGCATAGGACCTATGTGCTCCTTCAATGTCCAATTCCCTCTGCGTACCAGGTAATCCACACCCCTGTCCCTGCACAAATTATCACCATGCTTAAATTAAAGGACTCTCCAAAAACCCTGAAAGAATAACAAACAAAACCCTTGGGTCATAGTGAACCCTTCATGGACAGAAAGGGGGGAGTTCACGATTCCTTTTTCCCTCTGAATCGATCAGAACTTTGTGACTTCTATGGATGCTACTTAGACAAGGAAGATCCATTTCGATTCGTTGAGTCAATATTGTACCACCTTGTTACCCCGATGATATATCCTTTCCCATAGGGCTTATGGCCACCTACATCAAAGATAACAATTATTGTATTACGTCCACTGGAGAGAAAATTCTAAAGGTCAACCCATAATTAATAGACAACACCTTCATTTATCTGAAATCCCCAAATTTGGAGAAGTTTACAAATACCACACTTTTCTATGATTACATTGGGCTCTTAGATGGAGAGAAACACGTCTTTCTCCAGCTAATTTTGGCCCCAAATGCATAATTTCTTGCCAACTAAGAAACCCTTCCCATTTCCTTGTTTTCAGAGTCTATACAACCCATTTTTTCTGTTATCCTATTTTTATTTGGTGGGAATGAGACAACAAATGTATCCAAAGCAACCTTAGGCTTCTTACATAAGATTATGAAGCTACATTTTGTCCTTGACATCCCATATTTTATGGCTAGAGCTATCAAATTCCAAAGTAACCAATACTACCTGGCCTCCTACTTCAGGTACTCCATAGTGGATTATTTCTTCCTTTACACTCATGCAGAGGACTTTTATTACCTAGGTATCAACTTTGTAGACTCCCATAAGAAAAGGAAATTTGTGGTTGACTGGGACAATTCTATGAAGAAGAAGCCCAACAACGAAGGTTTTCACACTTTATCTCTACTTTCATGGCCACTTCTTATAAAATTATAAAAAACGTTCCCCCTCTGAGTGTCTTTTTGGAACAAAGACAAATTATTTAACTCAACAAGGATGTTAGGGTGGGTGACTGTTACTTCTTATACACTACATGGAAATCAAGGTATATGGGTTTGAATTTCCTCCTTACCGGCTACTTATATTCATGCCCATGAGAATTTTTTCCTTGGAGTTCATCAGGAAGAGCCTAAACATAGGCCAAATCCATTTTTCCCCTACCAAAAGGGGTATATGTTCACACTTCCTATGATTTTAGGTCCCTTTGTTGTGAACTCCAAACAAGATTTACAACAGGTTAAAATTATGTTAAAGGAATTGAACTTTGAAATAGGAGAGGTGTGGTGTTATGATTCTCATGGTATTATTTATAGTATAAGGAAAGAGATTAATGGATCTACCTATGAACATGAATATAAACTTGAATTATAATGGAAGGCTAATCTTGATTCATGGCCCATCAATAGAGATATGGAAGTTGAGACACCATGCACAAGGGAAAAATACCAGAAGAGGAATATTGATGAGGAAGGAGATATTGTGATGGAGGATGCATCCTCGACCGAGAAAGAAAAGCTCGAAGAGTATACAAAGGAGGAGATTGAGGTAAAATTGACCAAAGATAACCTAGATCAACCAGGCTTTCAGGTACAATTAGAGGATATCCAATAAGTTTCCACCTCTATTTCAACTAAGGTAGAAATCCTAGGTTCAATTGGAAACACATCAACAATATGCCCTAAATGGGAGGAAGGGCAGCTAATAGAGTAAAGGAATAAGAAATTTAGGGATGAGATGTTTTCAGATTTGGACTCTCATTCAATACCATATCAAACTAGGTTCTTTGCTGTCATAGACCTGGAAAGAAACCAGATGAAATTTTCCTTGTATCAACCTTCAGTTCAATCCCTCCCCTCTGGCCCATAGTTCAGATAGTGGACTTGTCTTTGGACATGACTAGTGTACCTTTGCAGGATAAGATCAATTTACACAAGTAGGTAGGAGAGATTATTTATAATAATATAAGAAAATTCACTACAAAAAAATAGGAAAATAGTGCCTAAAATAACACCAGAATTTAGTGTTTTCCAGTTCACGAGTTGGACACCTTTCCCAGCACAAAAATGGGCATGACCAGGTTTGTTTATCCTAGTGCCAAATTATGTGCCATAAATTTCTCTAGAAATAAGATCATAAATTGCATTTGGAATAATTCCAGAAAATACGCTATAAACAACACCATAAATAATGCTTGAAATAGCACCCAAAATTTTTCCTGGAGTTGCATCCAAAATAACGTCATAAGTAGTACCATGAATAACATTGTAAATAATGCCTGGAATAGCGCCAGAAATAATTCCAGAACTTGCTTCTAATTTGGCTCCTAGTTTTTCTTCCAGTTTAACCTCTGATTTTCTTCTCGTTTTGCTTCCAGTTTTTCTTTTAGTGTGGCTTCCAATTTGGCTTCCATTGTTGCTTATTTTTTTTCTTCCCAACATCGGAAAATAATGCCAGGATATATGTCTAGTTTGGCTTCTTCTTTGGCTTCCAGTTTTGCTTCTAGTGTGTCTTCCAATTTTGCTTCCAATTTGGATTCCATTGTTGCTTCTTTTTTTGCTTCCAAAAAATGATTATTGTTTTGTATACAGTGAAATTAATATTTTTTATTTCAATTTAATTAGTTAAATATATCATGTCTCTTAAATGAGCTATATGATTATACATCGTATGAATGTAATTGAAATATTTTATAGGATAATATCTATAAAGAATTTTCAGGGAAAAAAACATCCATAGAAATTAACATCATTATACTTATTAAATCTCCATCAAAATAGAATCTACAACATCCAGTATATATAAAATAACAAGATAATTATTGTAACATGATCATCATCTATAATTGAAGTAAGTGATTCAAATATCTATAATTTAAGTGAATTTTAAAACATCCATCATGAGTAGTAAATCAAAACCATCATATGTAATAAATATGCATCCAAGTCATCAACCACTTTCAACATATAAAAATTGACGAGTCAATACTAACCTTCACTGGGGGAGAAATACCATACCAAGTGGGTTCATATTGGGGGATATATATTGAGGAAAAAAAACATAATATATTGGGGGATATATATGGGGTAAAGGGTTTCTATATTAGCATGTATAAAAAATGGAGCTCAAAGTTAATGAAAAAATATAAAGGGGTATAAAAATGTTAATGAAAAAGTGGATACCTACAATATATAGTGGATGTAGGGGATTTTTAAATTGTGAAGGTGTATTGGGTTTGTATTGGTAGGATTTTAAATAATGTGATTTTTAGGGGTATTTTCCAATATGTAGTCAAGTTAAGGGTATTGCTTAATATGTCATGAACACACGTGATATGTGAGAGGTTCATTGAATGAATCCCTCATGATACATACATGATAATAATCATATATGTCTTTGGATACTCTCTCATTACATGATCTGAAAATGGTCTAGATAACTTGTATGTATTTCAATAACCTACCACTCAGTTTAAATTAAAATGATCTAGCTTGTTCTTGACAATTTTGCTGAATAATTTACTTGAAAGTGGTGTATGAATTTTTACTGTTTATGTGTATTAACTTCATTTTTCTTGCTGTAATTTAACATGTATGACAGCAACACAAGGAAAAAATTAATCATTCAAACACAACAACAATTTTAATCTAGGAGTTCACCCGAAATCTCGTGGGCTACGTCTCCTTTGAGCTTTGTCATCATGACTCATCTCTTTGGGATTATGGTAAGTTTTTTTACAAGTAAATACTTAATTCCAATGAATAAAACAATGATCCAAAGGACCGAGAATACGATAAATATCCCTCAATTGGCTGTCCAAACTCTGAAAAACAGCTTTAGGCTCTTGTTGACACGACTCCTTCTGTCGGTGCACTAAGATACTTTGAGCTTATAAATGGCACAAACTCCCTCAGAAATATTTTTTTGTCAATGAAACCACTCCTGCTATATCCAATATACATCATACATCAAATATCAACTGATAAATTTCTCAAATTTAGCACTGCATTCCCCAAATAGGCTATCCTCCACGGTTTACCCAGGGCTGCCTAGAACATAAAATCATATTTTCGAGCTCTATAAGTTATCAAAATGTTTTGAAGCCACTTCCATTGGTTCCAAAATGATTGAAATTGTCAAGATAGAGTTTTGGTTCATAAAAAATAGCCTCCTGCTGCTCCTTTTTCGCCTCAATCACCTATCGGCACCCCTTGGCACTAAGGTTAATGAAAATGTCTCTACTAAGTTTTAAATCTTTAAAAGTTTTTAAAAATTGCTAAATCATTTTTAAATAGATTTATAATGATGTTTTCAGTCAATAATGACCACTGGTTCACTGTAAATGATCTCAAGCAGCTCTGTCTAAGCCCTGCACTGCTACTGGAAAAAGCTGTCATTAATGACCCTTGGAAATTTACTGAAGATTTTTGGCCTTCAAAAGTTCTCTACAAGCTCTAAAATCCATCTCATCAGATTCAAAACATCTGAATTATCCAATTTAGGCTATTGTAACTCTGGAAAGGGATTCTAACTCCCCTGGTTAGGCCTCAAACTGAAATTGTCTCATGGTGGCCCTGATGGCTCCTTCATCTTCCCTGAAGAAAAATATACTGACAATCACCTCCATTGACCTAAAACCTATCCCAAAGTGCTCAGAAGGTCAACGATACCCAAAATTGACTAAAATTTCATCCAATTTGGTTCAATAATGAGGAAGTTATGACCTCTCCAAGAAAAATGCCCAATGTCCCCCCAAAACCCCACTAAAAGTGGGATAACTCCAGTTAAGGGCACTATATTTGGAAAAAATGCCAGAAAGGCGGAAGCCACTCCATATTTTTTGGAAATATTAAATGTTGAATTAACTGTTATGTGGGGCGGTCACATGGTGACCGCCACCCAAACCACCGGGGAAACTGTGTTCCATAACTGTTGCAAACCATCGCATAAATTTTTTAAAACACCATGGCGACATGGTGGTTTATAGACTATTAAAGCTCGCGGTTTAAGGTTTTAGGCCAGGGTCACTATACCTGAGTCACATGGAGGGATCGGGCTAGCCCTAAGGGGCTAGCCCCTTAACTTTTCCGCCGCGGTTTAAGGTTTTAGGCCAGGGTCACTATACCTGAGTCACATGGAGGGGTCGGGCTAGCCCTAAGGGGCTAGCCCCTTAACTTTTCCTCCATTCCATATTTTAAAACATAAGTAGCATCCGCCACTGTGACATGTTAAGAACTGTTGTTGTGGTATAGTGGTAAGCTGTGGGATTTGTTGCAAACAGGTCCGGGGTTCAAAACCCGAAAGTTGCACAAAATTTTTCCAACCTATTAATCCTCGGCCTGGGGCCACATGGCAACCTCGGGGCTTGCCACATGGTACCCTCGGATTGGCCAAAAACTCAAAAAAGTCAATCCTTGAACGAATAATAGAATGCCACTTGTCAGAACATAATTCGCCTGAATGGAAGGAATATTCTCGAAATATTCTTTGGAATATTCTTTTTTAAATTTTTCCAATTTGCAAAAGTCAAACTTGGTCAACTAAAAATGGAGTTTACTAGAGACTCCAAACCTTCATAAATTTCTCATCTGACCTCGGTTTTGAGAACCGTTCATGGCACCAGAATCGCAGCGATGAGACCTTTCCGTTTTTTAGAATGAAACCACTTTTGAACACTTTCAATTTTGAGCAATTTTCATAACTTGGATATGATCTCCCGATCACACCTCCAAAATGAGAAGCTTTTGGACCCCAAAAGATCTTTGGAATATTGAAACTGACCTGTACAACAAATAAGAATACTGCAGTCTCTTCTCTTCAGCCTCCAAACACTTGCCCTGCATGGCTAGTGACTTTGAACCTCAACTAGAAATAAATTCACACTTCCCTTCCTCGATGCTTGTCTTCCTATCAAGAGCTGCCTTTCTTGCACTCACTCAGAAAAATTATGGTGAGAAATTTGCAGAAGTAAACTGTACATCACTGCCTTGATCAATGATCCAAGGTGGCTCAAACAAATGAGATATTACAGCATAAAATACATGTATACAATTGAAATTTTCATATGTACAAAATGAGTACGTATTACTGTACCAAGAAGTCCATCCACTTCTTACCAAGCCACCTCCATGGCAAATTTTGCTGCTGCAACTCTTCCTCATGTGAAACTTCCATTTTCACATCAATAATGGAATCCGTAGTTCCACTTGCACTAGTCTTTCTATCCTCTTGCTGCATGTGCTTTGCACGACTAGTTGGATGCAAAGTCCAACAATGAGATACAACATGTCCCTTCTTTTGGAAATATGTGCAAAACTCATGCACCTTATTTGAAAGTTGTCTTTGTCTATTCTGTTTCCTGTATGCATTCTTCCTCATCCAACATCTTGAAGCATCATGGTTAAATTGACCACAATATGTACAACAAATATTTCTTCTATTTGTAAAATTATCATGCTTTGCAGAAACCCAATCAAATTGATCATGAGAAGATTTATACCTCTTGTGATACTTTGAATGTTCATCCTTTTTGTCTTCATGAGAAGATGAACTATTAGAGGCTACAAATTTCATTTGCAGACTAACATCACCATTCTTGTCTTGAAAGCTGTATGAACTTGCATGCTTGCCATAAGCTGCATGTTTACCATCTTCTTACTGAAACAAAGGCTTAAAGAAATGGAAATCATTTTTGAAACAAATTTGACATATTTTCATCTTAGAACTTGGAATAAAGGTTCTCTTTGAATTTTCCTCACATGCTTTCATGTTTTTGGAGTCTTCGCCATTAAACTGCACATAACCAAGATCAAGATTCTTGGGTCGCTCCTCAACCGAAATGGGATCAACCATGCCTTGTGCATTCTTGCCTAATCCCTTGCCTTCATAGCCCAATTTAATCATGAGCTTAGACCCTATACATCTTGTATGTTTTTTGAAAGAATCAACACATCTTTCTAATGAGGAAACTGAAGACAAGTTAGAATGGATTACCTCTTCCTCATGCATTTTCTTGGTCAAAGCCTCTTGGGCTTGATGGAGTTGCCTCTCCATATCATGAAATATTTGAAGAATTTATTCCTTCTCTTCCTTCATGGCAAACAACTGTTCACGAAGTTCAGTACTTTCTCTTTTATCCTCAAACAAAATCTGTACCATGTCCTTCAATATAATAAAGTCATGCTTCATATCATCAAAGAAGAATCTTGTGAAGGAGGAAAATTCAGTTGTAGAAGTTGTCATTATGATGTCAATGAACAAATTAACTTCAAAAATGTTCTCAAAGCTTTTCAAAACAAATGACAAAGCTTTTTTAACCAAATGGCTGTAAATACCAACTCTTATTCAAGCAGCCAAACAACACACAAACTCCATGAGATTCTTAACAAATAATCATCAAGAGGGTTTGTGTTCCAATGTTGTCCATAAGGTACTTTGGGGTAAGGAAGAAGCCTTCAACCCTTTCTTCCTTTTTTGTTCCTTCCAAGACTTAGCTAATTAGTAGCTATCCCCAAATCTCAAGCAAACTCAAACAACAATCAGTTTGCAAACAATAAAACAATCAATCTTTTACACTGTTTAAACACCTTTCAAGCTATACAATCAAGCAACCAAGTGCTATGTCAAGCAAGAAACTATCCTTCGATACCAACCTGATCTGAAAATGGTCTGGATAACTTGTATGTATTTCAAGAACCTACCACTCAGTTTAAATTAAAATGATCTAGCTTGTTCTTGACAACTTTGTGGAATAATTTACTTGAAAGTGGTGTATGAACTTTTATTGTTTATGTGTCTTATCTTCATTTTTTCTTGCTGTAATTTAACATGCATGACAGCAACATAAGGCAGCAATTAATCATTCAAACACAATAGTAATTTTAGTCTAGGAGTTCCCCCGAAATCTCATTTGAGCTCTGTCATCATGACTCAGCTCTTTGGGATTAGGGTAAGTTTTTTTACAAGTAAATAATTAATTCCAATGAATACAAAAATGATCCAAAGGACTGAAAATACCATAAATATCCCTCAATTTTCTGTCCAAACTCTGAAAAACAGCTTTAGGCTCTTGTTGACACGACTCTTTCTGTCGGTGCACTAAGCTACTCTGAGCTTCTAAATGGCACAAAATCCCTCAGAAATCTGTTTCTGTCACTGAAACCACTCCTGATGTATCCAATATACATCAGAAATTAAATATCAAATGATAAATTTATCAAATTGAGCACTGCATTCCCCAAATAGGCTATCCTCCACAGTTTAGCCAAGGCTGCCCAAAACTTCAAATCATATTTTTGAGCTCTAGAAGTTCTCAAAATGTTCTGAAACCACTTCCATTGGTTCCAAAATGATTGAAATAGTCAATATAGAGTTTTTTTTCATCAAAAATAGCCTCCGGCTACTCTGGTTTCTCCTCAATCACTTATCGACACCCCTTGGCACTCGGGTTAATGAAAATGTCTCTGCTGAGTTTTCAACCTTTAATAGTCATTAAAAATTGATGAAACCTCTATAAATAGATTTATAATGATGTTTTCATTCAATAATTACCACTGGTTCACTTCAAATGGTCTCAAGCAGCTCTGTCTAAGCCCTGCACTACTACTGGAAAAAGTTGGCATTAATGACCCATGAAACTTTATTGAAGCTTTTAGACCTTCAAACATTCTCTGCAGGCTCTTAAAACCATCTCATCAGATTTAGAACATCTGAATTATCTAATTTAGACTATTGGAACTCTGGAAAAGAACTCTAACTCCCCTGGTTATGCCTCAAACTAAAATTGTCTCATGGTGGCCCTGATGGCTCCTTCATCTTCCCTGAAGAAAAAGCTACTGAAGATCACCTACATTCGACCTGAAACCTATCCCAAAGTGCTCATAATGTTTAAGAGACCAAAAATTGACTAAAATTTCATCCAATTTGGTTCAATAATGAGGAAGTTATGACCTCTCCAAGAAAAAATCCCAATGTCCCCCCAAAACCCCACTAAAAGTGGGATAACTCCAGTTAAGGGTGCTATAATTCGAAAAAATACCAGAAAGGTGAAATTCGCTCCATATTTTTCAGAAATATTAAATTTATAATTAAATGTTAAGTGTGACCGCCACCCAAACCACCGGGGAAACTGCTGTTCCATAACTGTTGCAAATCGTCGCATAAAATTTTTAAAACACCGTGGCCACATGGCAATTTATCGACCGTTAAAGCCTGCGGTTTAAGGTTTTAGGCTAGGGTCACTGCGCCAGAGTCAAATGGAGGGGTCAGGCTAGCCCCTTAACTTTTTCACCATTCCATATTTTAAAACATAAGTAGCATCCGCCACTGTGACATGTTAAGAACTGTCGTTGTGGTATAGTGGTAAGCTGTGGGATTTGTTGCAGACAGGTCTGGGGTTCAAAACTTGAAATTTGCAGAAATATTTTCCAACCTATTACTCCTTGGCCTGGGGCCACGTGGCGGCCTCCGGGCTTGCCACGTGGTACCCTCGGATTGGCCAAAAACTCAAAAAAATCAATCCATGAATGAATAATAGAATGCCACTTGTCAGAACATAATTCTCCTGAATGGAATATTCCATGGAATATTTTGGAGAATATTCCTAAAATATTCTTTGGAATATTATTTTTTAAAATTTTTCCAATTTGTAAAATTCAAACTTGGTCAACTGAAAAATGGAGTTTACTGGAGACTTCAAACCTTCATAACTTTCTCATACGACCTCGGTTTTGAGAACCGTTCATGGCGCCATAATCATAGCGACGAGACCTTTCTGGTAGTTCAAAATGCAACCACTTTTGAACACTTTCAATTTTAAGCAATTTGCATAACTTGGATATGATCTCCTGATCATTACAATTCAAAAGTGTATCAAATTGAATCATTTCAAGGACCCAAATACAAGACCAACTCTAAAAAGAATCCAATTGATCATGGATAAATTTGAAATTTTGGAGTTTTATCATATCAAGAGAGAGAACAACACTTTGGTGAATGATCATGACAACAAAGGTGTCAATTTGGTTCAAGGCGAGTTGATGGAGGAGGGAGGAATAAAACATATATATCACATACCATGATTGTTCATAAATCTAGGATCTCAAGATGCTTAAGGGTAATTCAGGATAATCTGACTAACATGCTGCAAAAATTTAGTAGTCATTTCATGGTAAAAAATATCATTAGTGATCGCTCCAGCAGAATGATGAGCCATTCATCCAACATATGGTTAAACATGAGGATTAATTCTAAGCATGTGTCCAGGTGGGATGTCGTCAACAAAGGATTTGATATTTCTGTGGCCAAAGAAGAATGTCTCAGTTCGACCGTGTGTGTTTATTGTCCATACCAAGAAGCAATGAATTAAAAAGTTAATGCAAACAACATTAAACTTGAAAGGACTCCCCTTGTCGTGATTTTGGAGTTAAGTCTGCCTATAAGAGGATGGTTGTGTAGAATTCACACACAATGGCTCTCCATACATTCTTTCCAAGTCAAAGAGATGGCCTCCTTGTTAGGAAATGGCGATGGTGGCTCCCCAGATGAGATTGACTGGACATTCACGTAGGAAATCAAAGACATGATCTCCATGACAAGTGGGCAAATAATTTCTGAGGTTCGATCTCATTTCACCCTAGTAACGGGTCAGTTGGAAGGTCTGAAAAAAATGTTGAAATTATGCAAGCGACGGTGGAAGTAATCATATCCAAGATATGAAATGTTGATTACAAGGTGCAAAGCTCTAAGGTCAATGTGGAGAATGTAGTTGTTTTAGTGTTAAAATAAATATTTGACCTCAGTGACAATGATGAATAGGACATGGTGATTGTTGAGGGAGGGGCTCTCCATCCATTGTTTCCTGATCAACAGGAGTTGGAGCAGGAGCAAGGGTAGCAAGGAGCAATGAAACCATTCCAGCAGGAGGAAGTGGAAAAGGATGCTAAATAAAAACTCAGACAGAACAATGTGGAGGGAAACAGGTAGTTAATTTCATAGTAATAGCTAGGTAGATTATGTTATGTACGTATGTAAGTATTAAGGGGGTATGTTGTAGCTCCTAGAGACAACCCCTTGGTTGAGGAGGGACCCGTTCCTAGGACATCTTAATGAGTTTTTGTAGGATTTGATAAAATTATTCACTTGCACTCAACGTTAATCACAACCTTAAAACAAAATTGGTTAAGAACATTCTTCAAGAGGGTAAATGCAAATTTGGTATGAAAACACACCCATAGAAGAATTAATATCCATTTTCGGTGGCTAACTTACATGAGAATCCAATCCATCAGTCATTGTATCATTTTAGAAAGAGGAATATGAAGAAATGAAACCAAATACACATGGATTAGTGTAGAATCCAGTGCATTATAATTCGAAAGAAATGGATAAATGGAACACTAAATGACATGCCAGATTTCATGGAGCACAGATTGATGATGATAAATGTTACAAATCAAAAACATCTTAAATCAACATTAGACATAGACAAATCCATGATTTCATAAAAGCACAACCAACAACTACAATTACATGTAATATGAGAAGAAAGTGAATATAATGGAATGAACATAGAAGAGAATACATACTATAGCCTCATGTGACCCAGAATCACCAAAATTTTATTAATATTTAGACAGAGCATACATCTTTCATTCGTAGGTGAAGAAATCCCTTTGAAATACAAAATTTGAAACCATTGATAATGTAGCATAATGTTTTTTTTATAGAGCCTCAGAACGAGGAACCAAGTTACAAAGTATTCCTTCTTGATATTCTTGTGATTCATCATAACAAAAAGATGTGAGAATTATAGTAGCATAGTCCTACTAGCCATATCCTTACTAACTGGAGTTCATTTCTTGAGATAAATATTTTTACAGAAAACATAAAATAGTAAAGTGTCATCATTGACACGATCAAAAAATGTTTTAGTCGTGGTAGATTGGTTTAAGAGGAATGGTTGCTAGATTGATGATCTGGAACAATGGAGGGTTGATGAACTGGTCACATCTCTTCCATAGTGATGAAACCGACATAGAAGAGAAAAATAATACCTGATAATCAATCTTAAGACCTGTGAGCCCTGCATAGTTTGAAATGGAGTGAAAAAAGGTCTTCACCAACCCTAGCAACTGAAAATATCTCCTCAAATATTTCACCATTATTTTTCCCTTAAAGGTGGAGGTATTCTCGTGGGATGAATCAAATATACTTCTATCCTCTACCAATATTTGACTATATTACTCACATGGGATTATTACTCCTGCGAGGTCCCAACAGTTGGGAAATCCCGCTCGAACCCTCTGCTCAAACTCTAAATAAAAAGTAGCTACATCCTTCAGCACTATCTCCAGGTATTCTTTTTCTTTAGCTATGGCCTCTTCTTTTTGGACTACTTTGTAGATGTCCATGATTGTAGACACCTGATCCACCACATCTATGGCCCTCAACTCACTGAGTCTTTTTTCATTGACATATTGGATGAATCTTTTGGTAGTCTAGGCATTCTTTTCACCCTCTTCCTTCGCAGCTAAGATAAAGAACTCATAATATTTGATTACAAGTTTTTTATTTTCCATCAGAGTTATGTATTCCTATTTGTTCTTCATCTCTATTATCACTTCATCCCATATCATTTGTTTAGCCTAGAGGAGAGACATGTTTCCTTTCAATCTTCCTTTTAGCTCAATGATTTCTTGATTGGTTTCCTGTAAATTTTTGCTAATTAGTTATGCATTGGTTCTCGTAGTCTCAATTTGTTTCTCTTTTTGTGGAAGGGCTTGTTGGGCATTGTCTAGATCCACCTATACCTTCTTATGTTCCCCTTATGAGAGATGTAGATAGGTGAGGGTATTAGTAATTTTTTTTGGAGGGTTTTGTGGATTCTCTAGCACTAGCACTCCACAAATGTGGGAATCTATTTTTTATTGGAGATCTACTACCTGTTGCTTGAGAGCCACCACCTTGTTATTCTTGTCAATTATCTCCTTGGCTAGAATCTCTTTTCCTTCCTCCACATGTTCTATATATTTGTATTTCACATGTTCACTAGTAGGAATCTTTAGCTTATGCCTCAATTCTTATATCTCAGCTTATGAACTCTGGAGAAGAACTTCGAAAAAAACTTTTTCTTCTAGATTAACTCCCAAATTCACAATCAGTTCCTTAAAATTCTCATTCTTCTTATGTATATATCTAGAGCTAGCTCTCTGTTGTTTTAACTTTTTTGCAGCCTTCGCCAACAACCTTTTGACTTTACTAATGGGCATGGCATTCCTTCTTAGCTCAATGTATAAAATTTCTCCCACCTGCCTATGGAAGTTGATATTGTCAGGCAGAGGGACACTTTTTAGATCCAAAGATACATTCAATGCCCTATGAGCCTAATGGTAGGGACTATGACAAGGGGTGGTGCATTGAAAACTTTATCTGGTTCCTCTCCGGGTCCATGGTAGCCAGGAGTATGGTATGTTAGGGGACTGAATGTGATGCCAGATGTTGTTGAATATCTTCCTTGATTTTCTTATTACTTTATTCTATTTCTTTCCCTGCAGACCAACTGGGTTATGTCATAGTTGAGTTTCTTGTAGAACTCATAATGACTACCTCTGAATATGAGGAAGATAAAACTTGCAGTGGTTCTTATAAAGTCACCTGGAAGCTTGGATAGTCTAGTGTTATCTCCAGAAACCTGATTTCAATCTCCTCCTCCTCTACTTCTTGGGTCTTGGCCTTTTTTTCTGGTGTGAACATCCTCCATCTCCACATCTGTGGTCTCATCCACACCTCTTTTCTATGTCTTGTCCTTCACTGCTGGAGTCTCAATATCCATTTATTTGTTAATGGGCCATGAATCAAATTTAAATTTCCACTCAATCTCTATCATATATTCATGATCATAAGTTGAAGAATTAATGCTTTTTCTTTTCTTTGCAATGACACCATTGGGGTCATAATGCCAAATATACCCCATTTCAAAATTCATTTCTTTCAGCAAATTCTCAACTTGTTGGAATTATTGCATGGTGCTAACAATGAAAGGGCCTACTGACTTACCCAATTTGAACATATAGCCCTTTTTAGCAGGGAAAAAATGGATTTGATCCACATGAAGGCTCTATCTGATAAATTCCATGGAAAATACTCTCATTGGTATGAACATAGGTAGACGATGAGGAGGAAGATCATACCCATAAAACCTAATCTTAGTGTAATCCTCAAACAAATATCAATCACCCACCATGGTGTCCTTAAGGAGCTGGAGGTTCTCTTTTCGCCGAGGCAACATTCTTGGGGGGGAGACATTATGGATGATTTTTAATGAAATGTCCTTATAAGAGGATATAAATTATGAGTAGTCCTCATTATTATGTTTCTTCCTAACAACAACATCCCAATCAAACACATACTTCATATTCTTTTTTGAATCCATCAAATAAGACCTAGGCACTCAAATTCATCTACATGGGTGTATAGGAACAAATAAAACATTAAGGAATACTATCTGAAATATGAGGTGACAGGGAAGTGGTGTAGCTAGAATTTGGTAGACTCAGTCAAGAAGGAAGGTATATCCTAGGTGGCATGGATGCATAATATCCCTTAGAAATCCTATGGAGGTTTTGGTGGCTATATTGGCATCATCATCCCCAAATAAATTAGAAATTACAAAAAGAATAGCTGGCACTGTCTCTGTGAAATTTTTAGCAACAAATAAATATTGGAAACCAGGGGCCAAGATCATTTGCAAAAAGTATTGATGCTCCCCAGCTGAGAGGGAACTGTAGCTTTAAAAAAGTTAGTTTCATTGAATTTTTGGGGCTCGAGAGAAACTATGTATATTAGAGTTTTTTGAATCAGTTCACGGGTCACCTCCAAAATTTTTGGTCCAGTAGAGTATATGAATTTTTTTCCCCACATATGATGTGACCAAAAAAGAAATAAACTCTAGGAAATGATAAATATAAGGCGAAATTTGATAATAGAGCCTCAATTCAACTACTCTAAAAGGGTCCTCTTCCTTGACATGGTGGCCATACATGTCGAACTAGAGGTACAACAGGTGGTAAAGATAGGGTGGGTCGAATATTTGCGCCTTTGTGTCCATTAGTGGCTCGACATTGGAGGAGGGTTTGACTTCCTGGGATTTTTGGGTCTTTAGGGTCGATTTATTCATCTTGAGCGTAAAGAAAAAAAATTTCAAGTGGAAAGTTGAAGGATTACATAGTTGACCAGGTGAGACTTTGAGAACAATGTTGGTGGGATATTTGGATTAGTCCAGTGGATGAACGACGTCACATACCAGTCAAAGAATGGGAGAGACTTGCAACAGGAAGAATAAATGTGAGTTCAAATAGTTTAACCACGAAGGACTCTTATAGGTGGAGGGGAAATGGTTACCTAACATCAGATGAGGTCATGAGGGGAGGACACATGGCAGAATATCCTTGGAGGGATGATAGGTGGGTGAGAGTGTTTGGGGGGGGGGGGGGGGGGTATTTTACCGTTACCTTTGGTGATCGCTTGCTGACGCTATAGACGGGTCCATATGTGGTGGTTGGTCCCCAACTCTCTCCAACGATTGGATGAACATGAGGTGGGATCAAGCCAAGACCCCCCAGAACCAGTCTGGGTCGTCAATTGCTTGATCCCGCCCCGCTGACTATTCAATTATGGGGGGTAGTTCTCATGTATCTATCGCGCAATTTACCCTTGAAGTGCTTCTAGGGGTCAGTCGGGTAGAGATGAAATATGATCGGCCCAAGGAAATTCTCGATCGTTAACAAAATACTCATTTTTTTGCCTTTTCTTTGGTTCTTTTGTTGTGCCCACCTAGTAAAATATTTCACTGATATATTCTTTTACACTGAAGACCTCTAGTGTACTTCCATGGCCAAAATTTTGTCCACTTTGGTAAATCCATACATATTTGCACTGGGAATTTAAATGGAACCATTCGACACACATACAAAAATTAGGGAAGAAAAAAACATGGTATTTTAGATAAATTACAAGAAGAATGATGTAGTAAATATGGAAAAAAATTTATTGCATACCCAAAGATACTGGTCAGAGAAATTTTGGAGGACTCTGGAAATTTTGATGCTTTTGAATGTAATGGCACTGACCAGATTCAAGTTTGATTAATAGAAATATACTCGTTCCTTTAAAAAAAAATTAACATGTGAAAATTATGCATGTCCAACAGTCGATATAAGTCAAAATGATACATCATGTACAAATGATATAAATAAAAATGATGAATTATGTAAGACAAAATGATACAAGTCAATATGATAAATCATGTCCAAATGATATAAGTTGAAATAATATATGTAAAAAATATACAACTCAATAATGTGGTACAGGAGGCCATGAAAATGATACATATGATAGCAACCATGAAAATCGACATAATAACAACATATAAAAACTTATCCAGGATGCAGTTTATATGATCATGAATATCACTAGTTGCTACCAACAACTGCCTCATGATCGTCATCACCATTGTGATCATCTTCATCATCATCATCTTTGTATCGGCATCCGTTGTCATCTATATATGTGTCATCATGAGCATCATCTTCCATCTCAGCATTAGATGCAACGTGATCCAGATCTATGTGATGAGGATCATTCAAATCTTTTGGAAGATCCTTGTTTTGCAAAAAAAAAGCATTTAAAATTTAAAATTATTTATTTCATGCAATTATTAATTTCTCTGTTATATTTCTAATATATATATATATTTTACAAAGTCAGTTATGTTATTATATATTCCAAAAAATAAAAAGGAGCACATGTTGGCTACATATGGGGCTGGACAGAAGCATGCTAAAGGAGAAGGTAGTGGGAAGGTAGTCCCGGAAACCTTTATCCATGACTCCAAAATTTCCAGAATTTCCTACAACATTTTTGGCATACTTCCTTATGAACTGTGAAAGCAACATAATACATTTAATTAACATAACTTCAGAAACCTAATATATGCTGAGAAGGGTGACAAAAATTTCTGAATGAGATCTCTTCTTTCTTAATTGATAGATAGAATTATCTCCCTCCTGATTCATTGTAATTCTCTTGAGGTAGCTGAATCTTTCTTCTAGATAATTACTCTTATTAGGAAGTGTATCGGTTTTAACCTTTTGTCCCTGAATTTGTCTCTTCAGCACTGAGATATCAGATCTTAGATGAGTATTCATATCTTGGTTTCTCTCTTTTGCATTGTCAGTCATGAGTTTGTGTGCTTGGCATATGCCACATCTCTCATTTTGGGACTTTCTGTCTGCTGCATTCAATTACATGGCTAAGAGGTCTTCTTCTTTTTTGAAGTCATTGATGAAGTCCTCTGAAATTGGCTGCTTCTCCAAAATGTATTTGCTGGCTAAGGGAGCTGCAGTGTGTCTCTAGTCGTTGAGCAAGAGAGGCTTAAGAGGCTTATGAGTCTTCCCTTGAAATAATATTCGATCTAAATAGGTGGGAGGCTTGATTCAGATGAGCGGCTCAAAGGGAGAGGGGATAGAGGGGATGGTTAGGAGGGGGAGACTGTAATAGAGCGAATAGAGAATAGGAGAAAAATTTCTAGAGCCGCATGAAGATATAAGAGTGCGCACCAAATTTTGTGTGTGTGCTAAGGGAGGACAAGGGATACACACATAAGGTGTAGAGCCCACGAAAAGGAGCCAAATTGTGATGATGTATAGCAGTTGGTAGGTGAATGAGAAAATATGATAGGTAGGAATCTTGGAGAAGAAGAGTTCATGTGGATGACAGAGGGCCAAAGGCATAACAAAGTGAGGACGGGGGGAGAAGGAAGGAAGGAATTTCCCGAGGGAGGGAGGGATGGAGGGCATGTTGAAGGGAAACAACAACAGGGAAGAGATGAAGAAGGCGAGAAGCCCGGAGGAGAGGGGAATAATAAAATAGGATGTGAACCAGATGCGATGATTGGAGTATCGAATTTTCCATAGCTTGATAGGATTTTTGGGATACCTTGACAGTTTTCTAAAGGCTTTATGGATACTGTTGTTGGAGAAGAGAATATTGGTCCGAATGAGCTCTTTTTTGCAGATTATTGTCATGATTTTTTACATATCTGAAGAGACTACGGGATGGGAATGAAAAAAATGTCTGTAGAGATTCTTGTTTCCCCTTCTGATCTGGCTGCTGCCACATTTTCATGGTGATCAACTGTGCTATTATTTTCCCACAAGATGTGTTTAAATGTTATGTTTCCTAGATCATCCAATTTTTGCCTTATTCTGTTTAGATTTGCCCCATTCCTGCATTTGGTGGATTTATTTTATTGATCATGGACTCAATAATAATGATCGAGTCTCCCATGATTATTGGGTCCTTTATGTCCTTATTTTTGAGAATCTTGGAGCCCATTAGCAAACCATATGCCTCAACCCTATTGTTTGAGATTTCCCCTAATCCCCATTCATAAGTGACAGAGTTGATTCCCCCCAGATCTATGAGAATTCCCCCGGCTCCGGCTCTTCCCGAGTTGTTTTTGAAGCACAATTGAAGAAGAGGCAGTGCTTGTTTAGATTTTCCTTCTATAATATAAACTCTTCCTCATTTAGTCTTATTTTCTAGTTTTGTGTGGGGGGTCTGGCATTGGGGCTGATTTTCCAATTTCTTCTGACAGTTGCAAGGCTGTTCCAGTTCCTTTCTTCCTTTTGAAGGAGGTTGTTGTCTAATGCTTTTAGCCCTTTCATGTTTAGGAATTCAGAAGTGAGACCCCATGTCTTTGACATAACTCTTCCGATATTTGGAGGTTGGTCTTTGAAGATGTTTTGATTTCTGGTAAGCCAAATCTAACAACATAGAATGGACGGATGGATTTAATAGAACCTTTTTATGGTGTGCTTATTATTCATAGAATATGGGTAATTTTAATTCCATTCAATGAATAATTCATTGAAGGTTTTCAAGAAGTTGAGCTCCATTTCCAAAGGGCTTATAAGTTTCTTCCAACACTCTCTTGCAAAGGGGAAATCCAAGAAAAGGTGTTGGATGGATTCTTCTTCATTTAGGCACATAGAGTACCTTGACGGCCCGTTGAATCCTTTCCTTTTGAGGTTGTATGCTGTGATAATTCTACCTTTTAGAAGAGTCCAACTAAAGATCTAGACTTTGGGGATGCTTTCGTCCTTCCATATTGATTTCCAAGGAACCCAATCTTGTTTATTTTGATGAGCCTGGAGAGTGTTATATCCAGATTTGAATGAGTAAGCTCCCCCGCTCGGATCCAAAATAAAAGAGTCTTTAGATTCCAGATTAGTAGGAGCTGCTCTTTTTAGGCAAAGAACTAAGAGATCCCATTGACTTTTTAAGTGTGGGGGAAAATTGGGAATATTCCAATCAATCATATTTCTATTTTTCTAGCATGAGATAGAGTGTAAAGTGGATAGCTCCTTAGCACACATCCATATTCTTAAATCCAGAAAGCCTGGGTAGAAAGATAATGGCTCTTTCCCCCTGATTATATCTTCCCAAACCATGATAATTTTTCCATTTCCAGGCAGCTTTGAGGTGTGCTTGATGATGGTGGGTAGAGATTTTTTGACAAGCTTCCAGAATTACGAGAAAGACCTGATAGGAAAATTTTCATTCAGAAAAATATTTCTATTATAGTTTGTGTATTTTTAGATCAGAATTTTTTTCCACCATCTTTCCTTTCTAGTGATCAATCTCCAAAGAAGTTTTGCCCCAAGAGAAGCATTCATGATTCTGGGCAGCCTTATGGATAATCCTCCCTTCTCGTAGGGCATTAACCAAGATGAACTTTTTGGTCTCATTTTTCCCTCCCTGCTAGAGAAAGCCCATTATTACTATTTCCATTTGTTTACGAATTATGGCCGGAGCCACAATAGCTGCATATTGGTAAACAGGCAGTGCCGATAGCATCGCTTTGATAAGTATCACCCTGCCCGCTATGTTCAGCCACTGCATACCCCAGCTTTTTATTTTTTCCTTCATTTTTTTCATTTTGGATGCTCCATATTTCAGCCTTCAATTTTTACTTTGATATGGGGAGCCCTAGGTAGAAGAAATGGCTCCAATGTTCTTGTATTGGAATCTCTAAAATATAAAAAATTCTTTTCATGGTGTGGGAGGGGGCATTCCAGCCATATATTCTACATTTTTCATTGTTCAGGAGACCTCCCGATGCCTCCATGTATTTATCTAATAATTTTTTGAATCTTTTGGCTATAATACATGAGGCCCCACCCATCAACAGAGTGTCATGTGCAAACAAGGAGTGGTTAATGCTTTTTAGTCCGTGAGATATGTGTAGGCTAGTTAGAGTCCGATCTCTCCTACTCTTTTCTAGAGCCCTGCTCAAGGAATATGCTATCATTATATATAATAAGGGAGAGAGGGGGAAACATTGCCTCAGCCCTCTGGAGCTTTGAAATAATTCACCTGGCCTTTCGTTCATCAACGGTGCTATCCAAGGTCCCATAATGCAAGCACTGGTTACTTCAATGATGCCATTTGAAAAGCCAAACTTATTTAGGACAAAAGTAAGGAAGGGAAGGCTTACTCGGTCAAAGGCATTGGCTATATCCAACTTAATGACGATTACATGCTCTTTTTTCAACATACTTGAGTGCAAATTTTCCTGGACGATCAACACGTTGTCTAGGATTTGTTATTTGGTACAAAACCACCTTGATTTTTCGAGATAATCTTAGGGAGAATTTTATTTATTTGGTTAGCTATGATCTTTGTAATTATTTTATAGGAAGAGTTGCACAAAGAAATAGGCTAGAATCTGTTGAAGGTAGAGGGCCTTGCATCCTTTGGAATTAGAGCTAGATAGGATGATTTAGTAAAACCTCCCAGTTTTTTTTTTTTTTTTTTTCCTGAAACACATTCCTTATCATTCTGATTAAGTCATTTTTGATTATATGCCAGTGGTGCCTGTAAAAAGAAATTGAGAAGCCATTCGGGCCTGGAGCTTTGTCCAGGTGGAGACTCCAAACAACTGCCTCTATTTTCTCTTCTCCTACTTCTTGCATAAGTTCCAAATTTTGAGCATCGTTGATCTTATTAGGTACATTTTGTAGGAAAGAATCAAAATATGCATTTTATCCATTTGATGTTAGGAGGTTTTTAAAGTGATTCTGAGCTTTTTTTTTAATTCGGTAGAGCCTATGATTTCCTTTCCCTCTATTTGGATTTTGTCAATATGATTTCTGGACCTTCTTATTTTCATAGAATTGTGAAAAAATGTTGTATTCTTATCCCCTACTTTTAACCATAGGCTTGTAGATTTTAATATCCCCACTTCCTCTTCTATCTGGTTTTCTCTATAAATTTCCCAATAGAGGACACTTTCCTGTAGCTGGATTTATTTGGTTTACTCCTCATTTTCCTTAGCCTCTTAGAGTGCCTCCATTTTTATTAATATCTCAGCCTTTTTTTTTCATTATCTTTGGCCCATATTTTAAGCTCTTTTCTCAATTTTTTTATTTTGGTTTCCCACACATAATAGGGAGACCCTGAGACTCTTTGGGACCAAACTTCAGCAATTATATTTTTAAAGTCCTCATTTTCATTCCATGTTGGACAAAATCTAAAAGGGATGGGGCCTTGATTTTCCATCAGCCCAAGAGAAATTACCACCGACTTGTGGTCTGAAGTTGTTGTATGGGTGATTCTTGACCTCCTTGAGTTTTGGTTTGAGATGATGTTTTCCTGAACTAAAATATGATGTAATATTTCCTTTATATTGCTGCTTCCTACCCTCTTATTGCTCCATGTATACTTTCCATTGTTGGGAGGTATATCAATTAGCTTGTGCTTTCCATTATGTTTTTAATGGCATCCCTTAAGGGATCGGAGTGATAAAATACACTAAATTTCTCTTCCACATTTAGGACTAGCTTGAGGTTACCACCCAAGATAATATTTCTGTTTTGGATATCATTTAATGTCTCTTTAACGGTTTTCTAGCAATTTTCTTTTTTCGTGAAGTTTTTTGGGGTGTATATATTGACTATACAATATTTCTTATTGGTGGATGTCTCTTTTAGATTTGTTATAATCTAGTGTTGTTCATTTTTTTTGTTGGATTAGCTCCCATTTCCCTTTTCTGCATAAGGTAAAGATACCCCCTGAGGCCCCTATTTCTTGTTGAGTTGTTCCATCATAATTTATTAAATTTTTGATCATTTTTTTCAGTGTCTTGGCAGCTAGTTTTGGTCTCCTGTATCAGTAGTATCTCTGGGGATTCCCTTCTTAAAATATCATTTCCCACATTTACTTTATGTGTTTTCCCAAACCAAGGAAATTCTAGGAGACCAAAATCATTATTTATTTTGGTGGTAGGCCGAGGGACCTTTCCGTCTTTGATGATGTTGGTTTTTCTCATTATTCCCAATGTTTTTCCCAAAGAAGGAGTCCATGGGTTGTTGTGTGCCTAATGCCATTTATTTTGCTGCTACTTCGTCTCTCAATTATTTATTAGTCTTTCTTCTTGCTTGCTTTTGGTGTTCTAAAGTATGCAAGGATTCTTTTGATTGGTTCCTAGTCAAGATTCTATCAAATAGAAGCGAGGGTGGGCTGTGAGGAATAATAGGAGCGGAGGGAGTAAGGGTTGGGGGAGGGATGAGGTGATGGAAGGAAGGGGAGGAGGAAGGAGAAAGGAAGGTTCTTCGAGAGGTACAAAAGGGTTAGGATTGATGAAGGGTGTGGTGTCTAGAGGAGGATTGGAAGGAGAGGGAGAGGAAGGAGGAGGGGCTGAAGGAGGAGGAGTAAGGGGTTGATTTGAGGAGGGGAGATGTTGTTTGTTTGATGATTTTTTTTAACTTATTCCCATTTCACTTTCAGGGGTTCTACGTCTTCACTTTCTTGTTTTTTTGGACATATATTAGCAAAATGACCATATTCATGGCACACCTTGCATTTAAACGGTATCTTCTCATGGTCCAGCTGTTGTATGTCCATCCATTGATCTACTTTGATCTTCAAAGCGTATGGTAATAATTTTCTTAGGTCAAATTCGACGCATATCCTCGCACAATCATGCATGTTCTCCTTTGGCTCACATTTGTCGATATACTTCCCCACCACATTCCTGATGGACCTGACAGACTCATCACCCCAGCAGTGGAGGGGGAGATGGGGGAGTCTAACCCAGACTGGCACCGCATTTGGAACATCCATTTCAGGATAAAAATAAGGGGTCCATCTATTTAAATAAAGGCCTTGCATATCCATGAAGTAGGGGTCATTTTTGAATATTAGATCTTGATATTCCTTTGTTTCAAAATGAAAAGTATAGTACCCTCTTCCACATAATCTTATCAAAATTTTCTCGTTTATTAAGGAGGACCAGTTCCTCTCGACCCATTTTTGAACAAAGCAAGGAGAAAGCCAGAGGCCTATAATTGGCCTACCAAGCCCCGTTCAGAGAGAGACAGTGACACCCGATGGGGAAGAGATGACGAAAGAGAGATCTCTAGGATGCCTTCAAGTTTCTTTATGAAATTTGATACTGATGGTCTAGTTCTTGTGGGGCCAATATCAGATATCAAGGAAGAAAAATATTTTGTATATTCATTATGATCGTGAGGCTGCGATTATGGGTGAGGATCCCCATCCTTTGAAGGCTCCAATGATTCCATGTTTGCAACAAGATAACGCTCAGCAAGAAACTGCACAGCCAAGCAGCAAAGGGCTGGGGAAGGCCCACATGCCACGTCAGGAGAGACTCACTAGATCATGCAATACTCTCCTAGGTCACGCAGATTTTTTTCCCAGTTATTCTGACCCATTTCTTCTAAATAAACTCATTAATATCTAATCATCATTACATTTATAAAAATGAATGGAACCACTAAAGGCTTGAATTGTTGTTCCTTATATATATAATATTAAAACATATGGAATGAAACGTTAATCATATTACATCATATCAAAGTGCACATATGATAATAAAATTTCAAATAAGTTACAACTAACATGTTGCAGTAGTGGATGTTGTAACTATAGAAATTATTTTCTAGATTTTCAACTGCTCATGAAGTTTTAATAAAAATCACAAGACAAAAACCTACTCCATTACTTTGTATATTAGTAGGTAAAAATGCCTCATTTTTAACCCCTTTCCTACCTTAAAATCACGATCATAAACCTTTTTTTTATCCTCATGAACTTCCGTATACCTGCACTAGTCTAAGAATCTTGTCCTATCCCTGCACTAGTTTATATTTCATATTTAAGGTTTAGTAAGTACTTAGTTAATCATTTTTAAATAGATTTTATGCATTTTATATTCTTGCAACTAATATTTCTCTTCCTAAAGTATTTCGATAAGAAAATTTATTAATCTCGAATCAACATGGTCTAGTTCTGGCATATTCCTGCACTGTTGGCAGCCGACTGCTCCTAGACTTCCGTAACAACTCATTACCTAACATGGGATTTTCGTTCCAGCTCGACCCGTTTAGTCGCATTCACCTTGAGTGGAACTCGGAGCAGAGTATAATCAGGGATATGGCTAAATATTGGAACGTCAGCCAAAGAATATTCTAGCGTTTTCTTATAGCCGATGGCTTATTTTGTAGCGCTGGTTTTTATTTCGTTCAAGTCGAAAGGATTGAATTAGGATGAAAGTATGTAATTTTTTTATGGCCAAGGCCGAAAGGGTTGTATAAATGTAGATCTTAGATAGGAAATTAGGGAGCGATAGCCATGTTACTGTAACTACGGAAAATTTGTAAATTTGTGTCGTCGCCCTCGTTCTAGGTTGGATCTGTACTTATAATGTATTTTTTCTGAATCAAATTAATACAAGGAGCCGTGCCATGTTGTTTACATCTTGCGTCTTGATCTATCACTGATGCATCTGTGAGCGTTGAATCTTTAAGTTTCCTAAAATGGGAAACGGGCTGGTTGGCTAGGGCCCATCCAACCCAGCTCGTTTTCCCTCTCGTGCTTTCATTCAGTTAAAGGTGTGTGTGTTGATTTTATTTATGCAAGGTGTGGATTGAATTTTTAATTCATTTATTTACAAGAATTCTGGTTTCATTTCCTTAGAAGTGAAGTGTGATGGATCAGTGGTGTGTTTAATTACAGTTCAATTTATTTTTCAGTCATTTCACTTTCTACGAATCGTAATTGATTTCTGCCTAGAGTAGTGCAAGCACATTGCTACACTAGTGCGATTATAATTTCTGCAACTTAGTTTTTCGGTTCATCACAACAAGATTGTTTCATTTCTTTCCTTTGAAAGAATTCGATTTATTTTCACAAGTGAATGTTCGTTAGTAAGTAAGAGTCTTTTCAATATTAAGAGTTAAATATTAGGAATTAAAATATGCCTGGTTAATTGATGATTGAATGTTGTTACGATACATCGATCTATGCCTGGACTTCATATTTCTAAAAGGAAAGGATTAAAACGTAAATCTAAACAATTAAAGGGAACTTTTCTAAGTATACAAGGATTAGAGGCAGATATGGTTTATGTAAGTAACTATCGCAGGGATAAAATCATGTTGTCATGCTTGAGTTTTCTTTCATTGCATTGAAGAAAGTGTGCTTTAAATTTTGAAAGATTGTTTTATTTCGAAGTTATTTTCATTGAAATATTTAGTTTGATGGAAGAATTCTTTTTCATGTGCAAGTTATTCAGAATTCTAATTCGTTTTTTGCAAATTTCTTTCATAGATTAACACCCTCTTTATTTTCTCAAAACTAATTGGAAACTTGGTGCAGGAATCTCTGTTCCGGTATAGGAACCAATATCCTATTACAGAAACAGAGTGCTTGAAGACAAAAGCTTCGAGCCCCCTGCACAAATATATTAATCTGAGTGCAAGTGAAAATATAATTCCCACACCTAAGTGCTGTAACTATACTAGTGCAAGCAGATTGCAAGAGTACATGAATAACAACTTGGTGTAGGAAGGAAAATCCTTAAGAAGGTATATCTTTCTAAGGGCCCACTTGTGAACCTGCCAACATCCATATTGGAGATAAACATAGAATTTCATTTAAGCAATCAAGTTTGTTTACAGAAAGTGTGAAAGTTCCTTTATTTTATTTCTTTGCAAAGTACCTTATTTCACATTCTGGCACTAGAACTCTTTGGTGTAAATTGTTGTGTGATCTTTCTTTTCAATTCTGATATATCTTGATTTGAGAAGTAGGAATAGATAGGAAAATTGCATACCACTTCTAGCATTTCCTGTGCTTCGTCTCTAAGTTTATGAACCCCGGGTATACAATTAAGTGTTCAAAGGAATTTTATTAACTGTGATACCCACACCCAACATTTTGGCACCGTTGCCGGGGAGGTGATTTGAATTGGTAAGAATTTTCCATTTTTTTGCAATAAGGATAAGTCTGCTATTATTTTTTCTACAGTGTGCTTCTATTGATTGAAGGCATTTTTAGGTGTTGAGTTACTTTTTAATTGCAACATTTTATTGAATTTTTGTTCTTTCATTTTTTGAAATGAATGCCTAAAAGGGGTAGGGGTTCAAAGCACACTAAGGGCTAAGGAAATACTGGTAAATCTGAAAAAAATTCTCATATTGGGTCCTCTTTTGTAGGAAGAAAGTCCAAACAAACCCAGACTCATCACGCAGGAACAATAGTCCAGGGGTGACATAGCCCACGAAGGGGAAGAAGGAGACTATTGGAACCCATAGTCAACATTCTCAGCCTATTGAGAGTGGTTCAATTGGAGGAACAACAATGGAAGATCATGAGGACCATTGCAAGGGAACTGGCGAAAACCACGTAAATGAAGAACAATCCACTTTTAGATTCCCAATTGTGGATCATGATGTTATTGTGAAAATGAAGAACATACCACCAGCATCTCTTCCTCATTTCTATTGTAAGGTACACAAAGACCCAAAATATTTTCTATTTGAGTTTGATATTTTGTGTAGGAGCTACGATTATTCATATGATGCTCAGAAATTAAAGTTTTTTCCTGCAACTCTCAAGGATCCAGAATTGCGCTAGTTAATGGGACTAGAGGAAACATTATAACTTCTTGGGAACATATGAAGAGAGTGTTCTTATCAAAATATCAGGAATATTGTAAAACTAGAGATATTCAAGATGAAATCTTTACTATTGTGAAAAATGATGATGAGACCCTAGAGGACTACTTAGAGAGATTCATGTATATCCTTCAAATGTCAAAGCACAAATTTGATCTGAGTACCGTTAGAACCTTGTTCTTACGTGGACTTACTGATGATTCTAGGATTAATTTAAATCTGTTAGGACAAGGAGATATTGCCCAGAAACCTTTTGATCAAATATGTGACTTGTGCAGCAAATTCTCAAGGAATCAATATAGATCTGGAAAAGGAATTCAAAACTGAAATAAGAAAACCGAATCTACTGAGGCTATGATCATTAGATTGGAGAACAAAATGGATAATATGAAAATTGAAATAATGAATACTGTTAGCAAAAAAATAGAATGTTTTAAATTTAGCAAAAAATTGTAGAGGAACAAGAGTCATTATCTATTTTTTGTCCAAAATGTCAAAAAGGAATCTTTTAAGAGAATTTCCTCTCGATGTTAAAGGAACAAATAAATCTTCAATTTTTGAAGAGAACCATGCCACGAAGATATGTCCTTCCATAACTAGGTTGAAAGCTCTATTTGAGGGAGGACAACCTGAAGCCGAATCATTGCATGCTATGGGAGCACGAAGAAATCGACCTCAGGTAAGTGCAGGTATGGATATGCACATCCGTATTCCTATCCTAACACTAGTCACTCTCAACATTGGTAGCATGGGAACCAATATCATTATGGACAACCCTCCCAATCTTGGAAACAAGGATGGAGAGGGCCAAACCATTCACAACATTCCTATCCTGCACCAATGCAATCATACCCACCAACATATGTACCTTACCCAATGCCAAAACCATCATTGCCCCAGCTAAGTCAACCTATGCCACCATTTCCTTTACCTCCACTGTTTCAACCTCCTCAACTGCCTCCCTAACCCATACAAAATCCCAATAAAAAAGAGGTACAAATGATCCATTCTATGACCCCAATTTTTCCATATAGATATCAGTCTATGCCAGTTGGAGTCAATGATATCCAATTGAGATTAGGGAAGACAGTAACCTCAGAAAAGAAAAATCAACCTATGGTGATTATTGAAGAGAAAGGTGAGGAGGAAACTCCTAACCATTCTGTGAGTGATGTCACCATTCATCCTATCCCCATACCTTCATAGCCTTTTCCATCCTCTTCAAACCAACCTCCCTATCTAGAGAGAATAGTTAAGGAGAGGAATGACCCCATTCCTGAGTCTAGCTTGGCTTCTGAGCTTAGGAATAATTTTATAAAGGTAAATTTGCTCCAGGTTATCAAATAAATCCCAATTTGTACAAAAATAATTAAGGATCAACTTGGATTGGTCCATATTCATCCTACTCCCACTGTGCTTGAATTGGAAGACAAATCTAAAATCAAGCCATAAGGGGTGTTGGATGATGTGATCGTTTCATTATATTCTTGGGAATATCCCACAAAATTCATTGGCTTCAGCAAAATATTCCTGTTAAACACACACATGGTGTGGGGAGAAGAATAAACACACACAACAAGAAACTCAACACACAATAGAAGGATAAGTGTGTAGCTCTGTTATTTTTCCATTATACATGATGTACATTTATAGTACAATGGTGTGACTCTTGGTTTCACATTCCAAGGTCACTTGGACTCAATTGTGATTTTTCGCATTCCACACCTACCCATGGAGGATTAGGTGTTCCAACATTCCCCCCTTAATCTGAAGGGGTATGTGTGAGTCCAAGAAGAGAGTTGTAATACAAATTTGCAAAGTATATATGGCAGCACTTGGGCTGAATCAACTCTCTGAAATGTTGGCAAAAAGAGGTGGTTTAAGGATGACCACCAACACTGGAATTCTTGAAGCATTTCCTGAAACTCAACCAAAGCTGGTAAGAAGCTGAAGGCTTCTGCTAGAGGAAGTGTCCCTCATAAATGAAAGGGAGACCTTCAACCTAAAAGAAGGGAGGTCTACAACCTGTGATGGTTTAAGGCTATCCACCAACTAAAGATGATGGTTTAAGGCTGTCCACCAACCAAAGGCATGCTCATGGGCATCCGTGTCTCTGGCTACATCTCTGAATATGGAATGATGAATTGTGGCTCAGGCTTGCTTGAACTACTATGTCTCTAGCAACAAATCTGAACATGGAATGAAAGATTGTGGCTCAGGCTCGCTTGATCTGGCGTCGAAGCTTGTAGATGACCACCATTTTGCCCCCTGTCAGGGACAAGGTGAGATGATGGCGAAAACGCAACTGCAATTTTTCTCAATATTCGTGAACATGTTCTAACATGTGACTTAAACATCTTCTTGGCTGCTGATGCCCATTTCCAAGAAGCGATCCATCCAAGATGAATCTTTGTTCTTGCAGGAGGCTTGTTTATGAAGCATCTGTTTGAAGAATGGGTGTGCCGACCACAGTGCTTGCATGGATGAAGATAAAAAAAATGATCTTTCATATGGCCAACTCGATCACAGTGTTGGAATTTTAAAATTTTTTGTTGTTGTGGAAGTGGAGCAGGATCGGGAAAAACTGTAGGTGAACTGTCATAAATAAATCTGACACTTTGAAATTTAATGGGCTTGGAGTAGTCTGGAATATTAAAGGACACATACTTGTCATATCCAAGACCAGTTCTGTGCTTGTTGTGCACAAGCTCTTCCCAAGGTCTGATGATGGGCTTGAGAAGTGCAGGTTGAACTGCTGCATATGCATGTAAATATGCTCTTGTACAAGGAACTGAATGAGGATCAATTGCAACTTTATCTTATTTCTTATGATGAGAGTCCTTCTCAATATTCTGAACAGAAACAGGTTCATAATGGTGACTCTTTTGCTAAAGTTCATCTTGTTGGAGCTGAGATTCCAACTGCAAAAACTCAATCTTCTCATGTGCATCTTGCAAACAACTTTGAATATTACAAAGAGCATTCTTGCTCATTTTTATCATATCATCAACATTGGAATGAATGAGGTTATTCAAAAAATCTAATGCCTCATTGATTTTAGCCATTTTTTAACAACTTAGGCTCAAAAAATGAAAGGGTGTCGGCTTCAACCGAAAATGCACCCGTTTACAATGTGATTCAAATTTCTTTCAAGAAATACAAATGACTCCAAAGAACTTCCAACTATGGAAATCTCAAAGTACAAAATCTGCTCCTCAAATCATGGAGGACATCAAGGTATAGACTTGACTGTCTAACCGGAAAGCAACAATGACTTATATCAACAATTTTCCAAAAACTAAAATACTGATTGCAACTATGAATTAAGAAGCAATATTCACTCACAATACAATGTCAGTTCAATGCAATATCTCAACAAAAATATTTGTATAAATGTGCAGCAAAAACACTGTGCAAGAAGCCTTTAAGGTAGCTGATTTGTTTTCCTTCAAAGAGCTATTTTGCACCAATACCAACTCAACTAACTCAAAAAAGGGAGGAGGTATTCACAAGCTTGGATGTTTCACCTTGCTGCTTCACAATAAATATCAAGAGAAACTCAAAAGTTCAGAAATTTTGTGTGGCCAAACTATGAATGCCACTGCTGTTTTGAAACTGAGGACCAATTTGTCTTCACATGTAAATTTCCTCAAAAAATCACCCTTATGTCAATGCCACAAATTATATAATGTAAACTGCACTTTTCTATTATGTAGACAATCCACTTTCTCATATGCCATTTCCTTATTTTTTGTTGTTCATTTTCTCTCTCTCTGCTGTTTACTTCAGTTCTTCCTCTCTCTCTGTTTTTTTTAATTTTTAAATTAATTATTTGGGAAGGATGGATTATAATAAAAAATCGAAGTTTAAAAGTTGTAATTAAAAATAAAAAAAGCAGAAAATCTGTGATTTTTGGGGAAGGGATTTAAAAAAAATTTAAAAACAAAATTTGAAGAGGGGAGGGAGATATTGTAATGGAGAGCGGGGGCACTATTGCAGTGGAGAGGGGGCGGGTATGGGGGTTGAGTGTACGTAGGTGTGGGGAGTGGGTGCCGTGGGTGGATAGCAGAGGGGATGGGTAGGTGGATTGGTAGCGTAGGGAGTTGGGGTAGGGCGAGGGGGAGGGACGACCGAGGGCCGTGGGGTACGGAGCCGGTTAGGTATAGAAGGTTGGGTAGGTGGGAAGGCTACGCAGGGTTGGGAGGGGGGAGCCACAGAGCGAGCGGTCAAGGGGGTGTGGGGAGTGTTGGGTAGAGGAGGGAGAGCGTAGGGAGCGGTGTAAGTGAAGAGGGCGTTGGATATGGGATAGCACGGTGAGCGGTAGTAGAAGGGGGGGAAGGGGAGCATGGTAAGGGGGAGGGAGAGTCTGTGTGAGGGTGGTCGGGTAAGGCATAGGCCATGAGGAGACGTTGTGTTCTTAGAGATATAAGGGAGGGCGTGGTAGCAGATAGGGGATAGGGGTAGTGGGTAGTGGATAGGATATTGCAGGGGGTGAGTGATGAGCATTAGGGAGAAGGATTGACGTGAGGGGGGATGGGTAATGGGACTGCAGAGTGCATAGAGGTTAAGAGAGGGGGCCAGGTAGTGGAGTGGATAGCAGGCTAGGTAGTGGAGATGGGCCAAGGGCGGCAAAGGAGTAAGGGAGGTGGGTTGCAGGGTATGGTGAGGGAGGCCGAAAGGCCTGGGCATTGAGATCAATTTATTTATTTATTTTTTTAATTTTTTTTAAATACAACAGAGAGGAGTAAGAAATCGAATTTTAAAATAGCAGCAGAATTTCACTGATATACAGCAGGGGGAATCTGCAGAATATTGTATACTTGGGGCAAAAATTAATTTTTCCAGTAGCAGAGAATGAGACTTTAAAAATGCAGAGTTTTCCAGAAAATTTTAGCAGAAAAAACCTAGAAAATTCTTCAGAAACCCAATTTAATCAGTATTTTCAACAGCTCTCCAAAATGCATAATTTAATAGGTAGAAATTGCGGGAAAAAATTGCAGAATTTTAATGAGCAGTTATAAAACCTGTAATGCCAAGATGCACAATGTTGCTCTTCTTCAAAACCAATTTCTGAATGTTTCTCTTCTTCAAAACAAATTTCTGAATGCTGCTAATTTCTGAATGCTACAAAAATCTTGATGAATGCGGAAAAAAGAACTGTTGCAGAGAATCTCTGAGTGTTGAAAAAATTTCAGAATTTTTTCAGATATGCACAGGCCATAAACACAAATGGCTCACTCAATGTTGAGCTGGTTATGAACGTATCAGCTCTGATACCATGTTAAACACACACATGGTGTGGGGAGAAGAATATACACACACAACAAGAAAATCAACACACAATAGAAGGATAAGCGTGCAACTCTGTTATTTTTCCATTATACATGATGTACATTTATAGTACATTGGTGTGACTCTTGGTTTCACATTCCAAGGTCACTTGGACTCCATTGTGACTTTTCGCATTCCACACCTACCCATGGAGGATTAGGTGTTCCAACAAATCCAGTGGGAGGACATCCCTTGATCTTGGGATGACCATGGCTTGCTACGATCAATGCTTACATTGGATGCTCTTTTGGTGACATGTATATTTCCCATGGAGATTCTAGGAAGAAGGTCACCTTATACCCACCTACTATATCCATTCAGGAAATCTGAGACACCTTGCGGCTAGATTACAGTAGTGATGAGGAGACTTAGTCTTCTTCCATGTTGCATCATTATGTTGAGTCCTTAAATGAGAGTGAGATACACGACTTCCTGAACAATCAAGATACCATGCCTAATTTTGAGTCATTGAATCAAATTTTCAGTCTGGATTTTCAAGAAAGTCACAATTCTCAAATTCCCTCATCACCATCTCTATTAACGCTAGTGTGTACTCTTGAGCCCAATACCACTCTTGTTGAGATTAGTCCAGGCAAATATTTTCATATTAGTTCAGACTTGGATTCATCCCAACAAGAGCATCTTGTGAATTTGTTGCGAAACCATCTTGTTGCCTTTGCATGGGATTACAAAGATATGAAAGGCATCCCTCCTAAAACCTGTAATCATCATATTTATATTTAGGATGGAGCTTGACCTGTCTGATAGCCCCAAAGGCATATGAACCCATCTCTAAGAGATGTTGTAAAAGAAGAATTGCAAAAACACTTGGATGTTGATTTTATCTATCCTATTTCCGACAGCCAGTGGGTCTCCCCATTGGTGTTAGTCTCGAAAAAAGATGGGATATGGCGCATTTGTATTTATTATAGAGAACTAAACAAAGCCACTCTTAAGGATTACTTCCCCCTTCCTTTCATTGATCAGGTGCTTGATACCCTTGTTGGTAAGAAGTGCTTATATTTTCTAGATGGATTTAGCGGTTATAATGATATACAAATTGCACCTGAGGATCAATATAAAACCACCTTCACATGTCCATGGGGTAAATTTTCTTATCGAGTGCTTCCCTTTGGGCTATGTAATGCCCCGGTTACCTATCAAAGGGCAGTATTGGCCATTTTTTCTGACCTTGAGTGTGTGGAAATCTATATGGATGACTTCTCTGTGTTTGGTGATTCATTTTAGGAGGGCCTCAAAAATCTAGAAAAGGTGCTTCCTCGTTGCCAAGAATATCATCTTTCCTTGAGTGAAAAAAGGTGCAGATTAATGTGAAAAGTAGGTGTAGTTCTTGGTCATATCATTTTTGACAAAGGTATCCAGGTTGACCCCGCAAAAATAGATATTATTTTGAGTCTTCCTGCACCCAAAAATCAAAGGGAAATAAGAGGTTTCCTAGGACATGCGGGCTACTATAGGAGATTCATTGAGAACTTCTCTAGGATAGCTACCCCCATTTTTTGACTTTTAGCTAAGGATAGTGAGTTTTCTTGGTCCACAGCTTGCCAATAGTCCTTTCAGACATTGAAGGAAAAAATAGTATAGGCACCAGTTTTGAGAGGACCAAACTGGTCCCTACCATTTCACATTTCCTTTGATGCCTCAGATACTTCCATTGGCCCAGCTTTAGGACAGGAAGAAGACAAACAATCCTATTATATCTACCTCATCAGTAAAAACTTGTCACCCACTGAATTAAACTACACAATTACTGAGAAAGAGTTTTTAGTTGTAATTTTTTCTATTAATAAATTCAGACACTACATTACAGGGTATGAAGTCTTTGTATATACTAATTATTCCACAATAAAATATTTGATTATAAACCATTAACTAGCAGTAGAGTGACCAAGTGGTTATTATTATTACAGGAATTTGATATTACTGTTGTTGATAGACCAAGAAAATCTAATGAAGTAGCAGATTATCTTTCAAGATTAAATAATCCCAGTGAAGTAATTCCTGTTGATGATGATTTTCTTGATGAACATATTTTTTCTGTGTCAACGGAATCTCCATGGTTCGCTGACATAGATAACTATTTAGTCAATGGAAAAACACTACCTCACTTATCTTCTCGTGAAAAGCAAAATATTATATAGAAAAGTGTTGCATACTCCTGGGTTCAAGGAGACCTCTTTTACATTGGGCTGAACCTCATTATACGAAGATGTGTATGTTGGAGGAAGAGTTTGAAATCTTAAAATATGCTCATGAAAAACCTTGTGGAGATCACTTTGCTTATAAGCGAACTACATACAAAATTTTACGAGCTGGCTATTTTTGGCCCTCCTTATTCAAGGATGCCAAAAAATATGTCAAGCGATGTGATAGCTGTCAGCGAATGGGCCAACCTAATCAAACCCATGAAATGCCTTTATGTCCTCAAGTTATGATTAATCCATTTGAAAAATGGGCTATTGATTTTTTAGGACCTATAAATCTGACATCATCAAATAAAAAGCATATTTTGGTTTGTATAGATTTCGTTACACAATGGGTAGACGCTAAAGTTGTTTCTTTTGCTACTAAAAGAGTTGTTGTTGTTTTTCTTTTTAGATAAATATTTACTAGATTTGGTGTGCCTAGAGAGATTATTTCTGACAATTTTCTGCAGTTTATTTCTAATCTGGTGTAGGGTGTGATGGAGCAGTACAAAATTCGACATAGGAAATCCACACCATATCACCCACAAGCAAAGGGTCAGGTGGAGTCCACAAATAAGGTAATTGAGTCCATCCTCACAAAGACAATGAACATGCATAGAAAGGATTGGGCTAACAAATTACTAGAATCCTTATGGGCATATCGAACCAATTGGAGGAATAGCATGGGACAGACACCATATGAGCTGGTATGTGGGAAACAAGTCCTTTTGCTGATAGAATTCTAGATCAAGACCTTTAGGACTGCAGTGCAGTTGGGACTAGACCTCTCTGAAGCACAACATCAATGTCTTCTACATTTGAATGAGTTAGATGAATTTAAAAGGGATGTTGTTCAACGAAACATATTGGTTCAACAATAGTGCAAAAAGTGGCATGACAAGTCCATCCGAAAGAAGCAGTTCCAACTAGGTGATTGGGTACTCCTTTACGATTCTAGATTTAAATAATTTAAAGGGAAATTCCATACATGCTGGATGGGACCTTATGAGGTGGTCAAAGTGTTTGAAAATGGAGTGATAGAAATCAAAACTATCGATGGATGAAATTAAGTGTTTCTGGTGAATGGGCATCGATTAAAGGTATATTTTCAGCCCCTCACTAAAGGGAATTTTATGCAGCAAGTCCAACAACAATTTGAGAAGGAGATGTTAGGTGGAAATTCCAACCTATTGAAAATCCGATTCTTTATTTTCCAAAAAAAAAAAAAAATTAAAAGAAAAAAATGACAAAAATAAAAACAAAAAGAAAAAGTTTTTTTTTTTTTCTTTTTTTTTTCTATAATTGTGAAAATAATTTGACTAACATGATTGTAGAAGGATCAACCTGAAAACCAGCATGCTGGATGGGAGATCAATTTCAATAAAAAGGGAATGTTTTTTGAGTTTTAGATATGTTGGATGTCACCAAGAAGAAGTAGGTTCAAATGGGAACCAAGCCCTTACCCAAGTTTGGGGTAGATAGCATGGAAATTTTTATCCAAACGACGCTCAATTCCCGCTGCATTTAATTTTTTGGGCACCAATGCAGGCAGATTTCAGAGGTAAATTCTGCCCTTCTTCTATTTCTTGCTTCGTAATTTCCTGCTATTTTTTTCTTCTAAATTCCGCAATGAATTACCCTCATTTTTTTTCTAATGAAACTATCCCTATCCGATTTCGTACTTTGTTCTTTTTCCCCTCAAATGTTTCCCCCAATGTCCCTTTTTTGTTTATCCCTCTTAGTGGTTTCATTTTTAGAATCCCTGCCATGATATTCCTTCCCATTCTAAAAATTACCCTTTCCCACTTCTTTTTTCCCTCATGGATCCATTACAAGATCTGGTATGAATTTGTAAGTCAGATCGGAAGGTATACTTAATACCAAAGAATGAAAAATAAAAATTCCTTGTAAAATCAGGAATTTTTTTTTTCTAGCCAATGAATTGGATTCTATCATAATTTTTCTTTGTCCCTTTATTTCTTCAATGTTACAAATATCCCTGGTGCAGGCACATTATAGTGCAAGTAGGTTCAGTGTAGGCACATTGTGGTGTAGGAAAAATCAATGCAAGCAGGTTTGGTGCAAGCACATTTCAGTGCGGGCACATTGCAGTGCAGGTAGAATCAATGCAAGTAGGTTCGGTGCAGGCACAATTGGTGCAGGCACGCGCCGATGGTGAAAACACATGGAAGAATGATTAATCTGATGAAGGATTTTTGATGAAAAAATGTGCATTAGAAATTTTATCTCTTAATCCTTTTTGCAGACAGAAGACTGCCCCATCAATGGACCATATCATCTACTTATTTAAATTATGGTAGACTTTGCTTTGTCATTTACTAATGTAGGAAGAAATTATTTTAATTACAAGATATCTTAGGCCATGAAGTCTTATATTTTTAATGGGTACTAAAGTACGCCTTATGTGAAATTATGAATCAAATGCGGGATAGTACGAACCCATCCGAAACCCAAAATTTACCTCTTTGTGAAAAGATCTTGCATCACCTATCAATAATTTCATTACCTCATAACTCAACTGTGCATGACCGATTCCTCCACCTCTTCCAATCATCAATGCTTACCTGTACTATACCAATTCATGTGTACACCATTCCCAAAGGAATGATGATGAAGCACGATTGGACAGAAGAGGTCAAAAAGGCAGTGGGAAAACGACTCCATAATCATAAAATCCTTGACAACCTTTGAGCTTCTCTGTGTGATTCTTTTTCTTGACAGAGAATTGGGGCGGATTCAAAAGAGATGGCACCTGTAATAAATGAACCATATTCTGTATAGAAGATTCAGCATACAACAAAGTATCGAAATATTCTTGCACTGTTGCAAGAATCGGGATTTCTCCCATTTTTGAAAAAAAAATTCGAAGTCGTTTGAGGGAGGTTGAGCCAAGGTCGGATCACTAGAGTTTGAGGTCACAGAGGAATCCATAGCTCAGGCTACGGGCCTATCGATCATGGGAGAACAATGGTGTAAAAAGGAGAAAATAGAGAGGAAAAGGTGGCGCAGATATGTGATTGACCAGAAGTTGAAAGGTGATTGGAAGAAGGGGCTTCCACGTAGTGCCATACTTGGGAAATGGAGAGAACTACTGTACATACTGCAAAAATTTCTCACCTGCGAGGGATGTTACTTGTTAACATTCCTATACCATATCCACTTTCTGCTGCACTTTGAGTCAGGGAAACTCATTAATTTTCCATACTTCCTACTCAGAAGTTTGGAAAATATGGTGAAGGGTGTTCAACAGGGGAAGGCGAGACAAGTCGCATGCAAACTATACCATCATGGGTTGATTGCGATTCTGGTTAGGAAAGAGTTGGAGGCCAAAGGAGTGACCTGGAAGGTATTTTTGAAGGAACTCCAGGGACAAAGTACAAGAAAATTGTCTGAGAAGAGAAATGTAGGCAAGAAAAGAACATCAGAAGCTATGACACCACACCCCACCAAGAAAACACCAGTGTAAGAAGAGGAGTGCCCTGTCAAAGTCACTCCACCCACAGTAAGAATAATGACCCAGAACTCGATGAAGAGAGGGACTGCCTCTTTGAGGATGAGTCACAATTAGTCGAGTTCTCTGATTTTGTTGGATGAGTCACCACCGACTTCACCTAGAGATCATAATCTCTCGGTTCTTACAGAGGAAACAACCCATATTGAGGGAAATGAGGATCATGCAAAGAATTAGGATGACATACCCTTTTCAACCCTCCCCTATACATTAAAGAAAAGGAAATTGACATTGATTGCAAGCAAGGAACTGGCAGAGGGTCAAGATGATAAGACACAACATGTTGAGACCCTCGATGATTTCTAGAAACAATGTACTGAAACCCCTGATGAAATAAGTGAACAGGGTGCTGAAACCCCTGAGGATATGAAGGCATAGGGTATTTAAGCCCTTGGAGAAATGGACATGGAGGATACTGAGATCCTCGGTGATATCAAAGTTCTAGGCACTAAAACCCCCAATGAAATTGAAATGCAGAAATCGGGCGGCCAAGATAACATTGACCGCGACGATGATGATACATGTTTAGAGTTAGCTGCGGAGATTTTTCTTGCACCAGACGAGTTGGAAACAGAGAAAAACACCCTCTCCCTGAGTAATTAGGTAGAATAACTTCTCTAAACATTGAACCAAGCTCTGAGGGAGCATGACATAGTGCAGAAACAAGGAAAAATGGAATTGACATAATAAGTTAGGAAACAAAAATGACAGGCCAGGATATGGAAGTTTCGGGCCTCAAAGGGCTATAAAAGGCTTAAAAAGGTGACCCAGCATCTTAAGAAGGCTCGAGGAAAAAGAGTAAGGACAGGGGAAGCAGGGTTCAGTATACAAGTCCAACACTGAAAAATAGACTTCCCATTTTTCAATTTTTGCAATAGGTAAAGGTTATGTGAGGAAACACAACAACTTAGGGATGGGAGGATGTTAGTAGGTGAAAATGTCTCATTTTTAACCCCTTTCCTACCTTAAAATCATGACCATAAACCTTTGTTTTATCCTCATAAACTTTTGTATACCTGCACTAGTCCAAGAATCTTGTCCCATCCCTGCACTAGTTTATATTTCATATTTAAGGTTTAGTAAGTACTTAATTAATAATTTTTAAATAGATTTTATGCTTTTTATATTCCTGCAACTAATATTTGTCTTCCTAAAGTATTTCAATAAGAAAATGTATTAATATCGAATCATCATGATCTAGTGCACGCAGATTCCTACACCATTGGCAACCGACCGCTCCTAGAATTTCGCAACAGCTCATTACCTAACACAGGATTTTTGTTCCAGTTCAACCTGTTCAGTCGCAGTCATCTTGATTGGAACTCGGAGTGGAGGATAATCAGGTATATGGCTAAAGTTTGTATCGCTGACCAATGAATAGTCTAGCATTTTCTTATAGCTGATGGATTATTTTGTAGTGTTGGTTGTTATTTCATTCAAGCAGAAAGGATTGAATTAGGATGAAAATATGTAATTTTTCTATGGCCAATGCTGAAAGGGTTGTATGAATGTAGATATTAGATAGGAAATTAGGGAGCGATAGCCATGCTACTATAGCTCTGAAAAATTTGTAAGTTTGTGTTGTCGCCCTTGTTCTGGGCTGGATATGTACTTATAATGTATTTTTGCTGAATAAAATTAATAAAAGGAGCCACACATGTTGTTTACATATTGCATTTTGATCTGTCACTGATGCATCTCTTAGCATTGATTCTTTACGTTTCCTTAAACGGGAAACTAGCTGGTTGGCTAGGGCCCAACCAACCCAACTTGTTTTCCCTCTCGTGCTTTCGTTTAGTTAAAGGTGTGCATGATGATTTTATTTATGCAAGGAATTGATTGAATTTGTAATTCATTTCTTTACAAGAATTATGGTTTCATTTCCTTAACAGTGAAGTGTGACGGATCCGTGATGTGTTTAATTATAGTTCGATTTATTTTCAGTCATTTCCCTTTCTATGAATAGTAATTGATTTCTGCCTAGAGTAGTGTAAGAACATTCTTGCACTAGTGCGATTATAATTTCTGCAACTTAGTTTTTCAGTTCATCACAACAAGATTGTTTCATTTCTTTCCTTTGCAAGAATTAAATTTATTTCTGCAAGTGAATGTTCATTAGTAAGTAAGAGTCTTTTCAATATTAAGAGTTAAATCTTAGGAATTAAAATATGTTTGGTAAATTGATGAACGAATGTTGTTACGATACATCGATCTGTGCCTGCACTTCATATTTCTAAAAGGAAAGGATTAAAACATAAATCTAAATAATTAAAAGGAACCTTTCTGAATCTACAAATATTAGAGGCAGATCTAGTTTATGTAAGTAACTATCGCAGGGATAAAATCCTGTTGTCATGCTTGAGTTATTTCTTTCATTGCACTGAAGAAAGTGTGCTTTAACTTTTGAAAGATTGTTTTATTCCGAAGTTATTTTCCTTACAAGATTTAGTTTGATTGAAGAATTATTTTTCATGTGCAAGTTATTTTAGAATTATGATTCACTCTTTGCAAATTTCTTTCATAGATTAACATGCTCTTTATTTTCTCGATAGTAATTGGAAACTTGGTGTAGGAAGCCCTGTTCTGGTACAGGAACCAATAGCATGTTATAGGAACGGAGTGCTCGAAGCCAGAAGCTTCAAGCCCCTTGCACAGAGATATAAATCTCCAGTGCAAGTGAAAATCTACTTACTGCACCTAAGTATTGTACCTGTACTAGTGTAAGCAGATTACAAGAGTACAGATATAACAGCTTGGTCCAGGAAGGAAAATCCTTAAGAAGGAAGATCTTTCTAAGGGCCCACTTGTGAACCTGCCAACACCCATACTGGAGATAAACATAGAATTTCATTTCAGCAATCAGTTTTTTTACATCGTGTGAAAGTTCCTTTATTTGGTTTTCTTGCAAAGTACCTTCTTTCGCATTCCGACAATAGAACTCTTTGGTGTAAATTGTTGTGTGATATTTCTTTTCAATCAACAAGATCTTGATTTGATAAGTAGGAATATATAGGAAAATTTCATACCTCTTCTGTCATTTCCTGTGCTTCGTCGCTAAGTTTACAAACCCTGAGTTGACAATTAGGTGTTGAAAGGAGTTTTCTTAACTGCGATTCCCACACCCAATATTGTTGACATTATCTAGAAAAAAGATATCATACATGAAATAAGAAATAACACACATGCAAAAAGTATTTTTATCTAGGGAAATAATTCTTTTAAAAAACCCAATGCCTCTTTCATTAATAAAATGAATAGATATGTATTACAATTTCTTTGCTCCACTGAGCTCACCCTGCAAGTGCACAATCTATCTCTCTGTTCAATAAAGGCCTCTGACCCATAATTATTAAATGTATGCCTTGGCTTTAGCTCCTATTTCCTTGATTTTTTCTTTGAGGAATTATACCCCTATTATTTTTGAAATTCCTCAAATTGAATTATGCAATTTCTTACAATGATCATTTAATTACATGCAACACTTGTACACTCAAGACTAGTATACATCTAATACACTACCTTGGAATATCCATCAAGCCTGGGGGAACTCAAATTATGCGCATGCACTAGCTATTTTGCGATGATTGATTAATATTTGGATGATCACTAAGTTTGATTCGGCATCCTCTTTTAACTTGACCCTCCACTAGTTCTTCCAACAATTGGAACTAGTTATTTGGAAAAACCTTGAATAGCGGCCTTGATATTAGTGTTGAGCATTGGAAAAGGTATGAATTCACCATGTATTTCTTTATCTTTTTCCTTTAAACATAACTCTTTTTATTCTAGAAAGATGATATATTGAAGGATTATGATAGAATTGCAAAGATTAATGTTTATTGTGAAATTGGCTAAAGATTGTCTTTTATTCTAAACAGGAAACAAATGAAGTGGGAAACCACCATTCGAAAGGCAAAGCTAAAGCAGGAGTAACTGTTGTTCCTCCAGCAAAGGGCCGTATCCAGACAAGAAGGATGGAATCATAACGCATAGTTAAATAAATGCAAGGAACAACACGGCTACAGCACAAGAAGACGAAGCGTTAGCTAAAAGAGGAAAATAGAGCAAATCCCTCAGGATCTTTCGATCCTGAGGGATCACTGTTCAAAGTTTATCTTTGTTTCTTGTATTGTCCGTCGAGTTGTTATAAAAGGTAGTGCCTATAGAAATCGGACGGAACGATTATCATTGAAACTTATTTTGTAATTCTATAATTTCATTGACTCTCATGATTCAAGTAGAGAGTGATTGTTTGTAAACGTTGTTATGCATGATTAATACATGATTTACTTGTCGTTCCATCACTTGAATCTGGAGTAGCTCAGTGATGTTTCCCTAGCAGCTAAGGGCCCGGCCCTGGTGGATCCACTTGCTCTTTTGTATTATTATCTTTCGATTATAGTTGTGTGATGGTTTGCATTTATTTTCATTACAGTTTCAAGTTTAATACTTTACTGTTTTATTGCTTTATAATCTTGGTGCGTTGCATTGTTGAATTGCGTTGTCGTTCCTTTCCAATTTAACAAGAATCTTGATCCCTGTATAACTTATCTTGTTATGCTTTAACAAAGCTTCGTTGTTCAGCATTTGCTATTCCATTCCATTTGTTGTTATGTTCTGATTGCTGTTCATTTCAGATTGTTGTTCAATAGAATTTGCTGTTCAAATCCATTAGATAGAGTTTGTTGTTCAATAGAATTTGTTGTTCAATTCCATTAGATAGAGTTTGTTGTTCATTTCTATTGTTGTTCAATTCTAGTAAAATAGATCTGATGTTCATTTCAGTTAATTAGTTTACAGTTTATTTCATACCTGCAAAGAGTTTGGTTTTGCTTTTGAGAGCTTGCCTAGTTTACTTTCATTAGCAGCATTAGTGATTTAGTTCGGTTTCCATTTAATTTCTTTAGTGTGGAGTGTAAGATCATCAAATGTAAAGGACATTAGTTATTTCTACCTACATTCTCAGATTGATATTATTGTTCTTATTTGATTTCATTTACATCAGTTGCCAAAGGAAAGAGTTATTACTACTGCATCCTTGACTGGTGATTACTGAGTGAATGATTGGATTTCAGAGCATTTAGTTTCATGTCATTATAGTTAGATTTAATTTCCAAGCATCCGTTTAATCTAGTATTTATAACACTATACTGCATATTGGAAAGCATTAATCTTATATTGAATTGCAGCCTCAGACTGAGTACACTCTTGAAATAAAAAATCGTACCTGGATTGATAATTAATGTGAGATAAATAGGAGTTAAAAAGACACCTTTTATACCTCAACATTTTGGCGTCGTCGCCGGGGAGAGTGTAGCTATTTAGGAAAGAGTAATGTACATTTGATTTTATCTGCTAGGGAAGAACTTGGTATTAAAAACGGAAGGTAAGAACTTGCGTACCGAGCGAGGAACATGCTCGTTCATCGACCCGCTTCACAGCAGAATTGAGTGAAAGTTTTAGGTAGGAATGAAAGCTTGTGGGTTTTTTTTTGAATGACTAGAAAATCTAAATAGAAAAAAATTCCTCCTAAACTCGAAAAACCTAAGGGACCGGTGACCCTTGGGCGAACAACTTTCATCGACGAAATCCTTAAGAAAGATGAATCTCAGCCATCAGTAGGACCTAGAAAAGTTACTTCTAGACAACCTACTAGCTCCCTTTAGGCCACAGAGTCACCATCTGTAGCCTTTACTGAGGTGCATAGCCAAACATAAGAAATTGAGCAAGATTCCCAAGAAATTGAGAATTCTTGCCTAATTTCTCTACAAGAAGGGAACTCTAGTAATTTTTGCAAAGGAGGAGGAGAAACAGGGGAAATAGAAGAACCAAAATCTCCTCTTGAAGTAATCCAAACAGTGAGCAGCCCAGATAAGGGAAGTGTTGTCAACATCATTCAAAACAAAGCTAAAGGACCTGAATCTCCTCAGATAGTAGGCCAGCAAGGAAAACTCATTATTCTAGACCAAGGAAGTGTTGTCAAGGTCATCCCTACTCCTTCTAGTCAGCCTAGGAATAATTCCCTAGAAATCCCAGAAGGATATTGGCACATATTTGATCAAATGGCCCACAACTAGCAACCAACTCAACAAACTTCCACACTGCAATATCCCATTGTGGACAACACGTGAGGGAAAATTTTAAGAACCCCCTAAATTTATATATATAATAAATGGGTGAATCCCCATGATACATAGGAAAAATTGAAGGCGATTTTATTAATAATATAATATGTATATATAATTTTTTGGCGAATCTCTCACGAGATTATATTATCTTGTAAAATCATGGCGAATCACCAGTACAAATGGCAAATCACTACTACAAAATGGTGAATCGTTGTCTAGTGGAGTTCGGGGTGTTGGTTCCAATGAATATATGGTAGTTGAACTAGGAGTAGAAGGAAGAGAACCACCGAGACCAAGCATGGCACATGGTGACTCATGAGGGAAGTAGTTCTCGTGCAGTTTGGAAAACGCGTTCTTCTAGTTCTGCTAAGCATAGTGTTGTTTCTCATGCTACTACTAGCACTGATATTGAGGTTGGAGAGGAGTTTCAACAAATTGGGATCTTTGCAGATCATTTTGTTTCAACAATCCTCCAACACAAAGGCCCATGCCTCTGCCGATTTCTTCAATGAGCAGAACAAGTTGAACAAAAATTAAAACGCCAATAACTAATGAGCAGAGTCAATACGACAATCCCAACACACCTCCAAACCGACAGTTGTGTCTCACTGTCTTCTACGCACATCCAAACCAACTCAGCTCATGGCAGAATTTACAAATACCTGCAAATTCCATACATGGCACCGAAGTGGAAAGGGAGTCTAATTTTGATTGTTGTAAAGGATGGTATAAATATAAACATAAAACAGTGTCAAAGCACCAGCCATTGTCATGCACTATTGCTTGAGTCATTGTCATGCAGTATTGCTTGAGGCAATATGCCTAACAAGAAATGAAATGATTTTCCAATTTAGGTAAGTGATAAATTTAGATTTACTTACGAAAGAATCTAGTAACCCAAAAAAAAAAAATACTTACCCTAATTTCATCCACCAATATAGAATTTTTTATAATTCTATAACCATTTCTTTTTCATGCCATATTATTCTTCACTAATGATTGCCATTACAATTTTCATAGCTCTCACTACTTTTAAGATCCTAGCTTGAGATGGATAAAAAAATGGTAAAATATTATTCACTGATGAATTGTTATTATAATGGATCTTTGTTACTATTTTTATAGTCATTCATAAATACATGTTTGTAATCCATGTATAAACCTCTCACTGGTAATCAAATCCTAGCATGAGATGGATTTCTCTTTCATTGTTCTTTATTTTACCGTTCTTTCTTTTAAGAAGACTTAACAGAACTTAGCTTAAGATGGATTTATCTAGTTTCTTTAAACGTTCTCTCTTAAGAGAATCACATTCAAATTTATTTGCATTCTTCTCTCAGTGCAACCAAATAAAATATTTCAACAAGCACTAGACAAAAAATGAAATCGGTAAACCAGTCAATTGCTTGAGAGCTAACATGCCATTCCAAAAGGGAAAATACATCTTCATTTCACAGGAAATTAAGTCCTGCACGTATCTGGTCAGACTAAGTCACATACAGAAAAAGAGACCTTCAATCCATTGTAATTCATGGTCTGCAGATGTGCAAAAAGACAGAATTTGTTACTTGTTTTGTCGTGGCGTGAGGTCTACAGGATAAATAATTCCCTTCTTGTGGTCTTTGTTGAAGTGGGCACATAGCATCAATTCTGTTATGATGTTAACAACCGTAGATTAGTGCCACAAAAACTCAGCGGTTACCATGAATTCTTACAGTAATGCCACTACATAGCAATTTGCAGTATATCTGTTTTTCATGCCATATAAGCAGCGCTAAGGCGACCTTACAAGTGGCAAAGAGGGATACATGAATCTGAACACTGAGTATATCAAAGACTAGGTACATGAACTTGCAGAAGGACCTCCCCTGGTCTGTCGTGTGTTATAAGAATTGCAACTTTGACACTTGTGGGCAACAATGTGAAAATTTACTTCAGAAGTTACTCCACAGTCATTGCATAAGATCCAAACCTGCTCAAAAGACCAATGAGAAAGTGGTCAAGTATTCTCTCACGCTACTAATGGGCTCTAAAATATGCCTCCAAACCATACCATATGAACATCAGACATCTTACCATTTTGTTCCGATAAGCTTTAGGCATTGGAGTCAAAGAAAGTTAACAGAATCCACTCAAGGAACTTAAAAATGCAATTTCCATTTGACAAAAGCAAGTTTCAAATATGAGAAATCAAAATTAGCAAAAATACATATAATAAGTCACTCTTTTGTTGGCAATACGGAGTACAATGTGTTGTTCGTGATGGAAACCTACTTGATGAATTGCCTATGATAAGCAACCTATGTGTTAAATATGTAAGGATGATGTATCTACAGATCAACTCAGAAGTAACAGAAGAAAGGAATTCCAATAAGTGCCAGAGTAATGATGAATAAAGTATGTCACAAAGCATACGCGGGTTCGTAAAGGCGAAGTAGCGTATGTACGCAGAAAATTACGTGTCAAGTCGCGTATGCCCTTTTTTGCTCCAAAATTAGAATACCAAGGGGCATTACCATGGTTTTGGCACACAGTATTGAGCGATGTATGGTTTATTTGATTCCGTCCAAGAATACCATCGGAAGTTGTGTGGTTTTGGCTCATGGTATTGACAAAGGCTAAATCTATATAAGGAGAAGAAGATCATAGTGCAAGAGTGTGCATAGGTCTGGGTTTTAATGAATACTTCACTCTGAAGTATATCTGCATGGAATGGGTAACATTTTATTGATTGATCTGAATTAATAATGCACCTATGAATAAAATGATGAAGAGGGATCTCTAGATCTGAAATGACTATGTATTTTCTAGATCTGTTTATGGAATGTTTAGATCTGTGATCTGGAAAATCTTTGCTGAAGTAAAGGGAAAGATCTGAGCTATTTATGCGATTACACCGAAGAGTTGCGTAGCCCTACAATGTTTGTTAACAGATCTATACGAGGTTCGTCTCGATAAAAAAAGCGTGTAGCCATACGCGAGTTTGTTTCGAATGACGCATAACATTTGTAATGGGAGGTCGATCCTGAAATATGTGTAGATGTATACGTAGGTTTGTCTCTGTGAAAGCGCGTATATACGTAGGTTCAGTGAAGTAAAAACGCGTATGGAATATAGGGTTTTGCTGAAGTGTGTGGAATGAAATGTTTGATCTATTTTTCTGTTTTACTGCTATCTGTCAATGATGTATTCATATAGATCTGGGTTGCTTGAATGTTGAATATGCTGTTGATTATGTTGATTGAAGATCAATTTGTTGGTTGATTGGTTGATGATTCAATGAATGAATTGATGGAGTTATAAGTTTCAGTTTGATGTATGGAGTGGGTCTAGTTTGAAAATCTGATGAAAAGTGGCCTACAAGATGTGTTGTGTGGAAGCTATTGGATCCAGTATGAAAATTGATGAAAACGTGGTCCACGGTGGTGTAAGGGGATTAGCCTTAGGTGAGGGTTGTAGCTCCCTTCAGGTGATAGTACAGTAGGAGCGAGGGTAGTAGCTCCCTTCGGGGAGAGGTAGCCTTCAGTCAAGCGGTGGTAGCTCCCTTCCGGGGAGAGGCTGGTAAACGATATCGGGGGTTGGAGCTCCGTTTCCGGTAGTGGAAATTTGGGTAACAAGAGAAGGTTGCAACATACTGTGGGTGGGTACTGCGTCTTTGGTATGAGTGCTCCAGTACAAAAATTGTAAGAAGTTTTCTTTATAATAAATATTGAAGGCAGACGACAACATTGGTGGTTTCTCAGAATTGGGTTTCACGCCAAATATTTGGTGTTCATGTGTGTTTCATATGTGTGATGGTTTGATACATTGATACGCACATGAACTTTGCTTACTAAACATCTAATGAATGAATGATGTAATGATCTAAATAAATAATTATCTGCATAATGAGATCTCTGGTAATACGCAAGTTTTATTAAGGATATCCGCGTGTATACGCGAGTTGGGTTCAGTAAAGTAGTGTATGGGTTTTAGAGAAACAAAAAGTAAAAAAATTTTAGTCAGCCCTAAATACTGATTCACCCCCCCCCCTCTCAATATTTTTCCCAACAATTGGTATCAGAGCAGGTCCTTCTAAAGGAGCTTGATCGCTTGAAGGAGATCCGTCACAATGGGAAGGGAGCAAAAGAAGAAGGCTACTCAAAGAAAGGAGGATATCTCAGAAAACATGTACAACAGAAAATAAAGAAGATGAAACAGGTATTGATTGTTGTTCTTGTGATTCACTTTCTTGTGCATGCAATGGTGAAGATAGTGAAAGTAATGTTATGGATCTAGAAGAAGTTCTCAAGATTAAAGTTGAAAATCAACAAAGATTATTTAATGAGAGAGAATATATCTACAAAGATATGATCTCTAGAATGAATGGACAGATAAACAAGTATCAAAGGTTGTACGATGAAGTAACCAATCACAGTGAAGGACTTGAAGCAGAAATCATCTCTCTGAAAGAAGATCTGGAAAAATCAAATAAGAAGAATGAAGAACTTCTACAAACATTTGAAGAACAAGAAAATGGGTTGAAAGAAGAGATTCTAAAATTGAATGATCAAGTAGAAGAAGGAAAAAGGGTCGAAGAAAGTATGAAGAAGCAATGCCAAATATTGGAGGTTGAGGTAAACATTTTAAAAGGTAAATTAGAAGAAAAAGATAAACTCTTGAGGTTTCAAGATAGTACTAAGATTCTGGACAATATTCTTAGTAGTCAAAGGTCTCCTTCTATTAAATTTGGTCTTGGTTTTCATGAAACTATTAAAGGAGAATCTAGTTCACAAGAAAGTGCTAAAGATTCAAAGGATATCAATGCAAAACCTGAAGTGTTGAAAGAAACAAAAGGTCAACCAACAATCATGAACTCTCAAAAGAAATCATTCCCTCCTAACTATAGAAGCATCAATCGATTCTCTCCTTTGATCAATAATTTTGAATGCTTTAAATGTCATAATTATGGGCATGTTGCAGCCAATTGCAGAAGCAGATTTTTTCAGTCACAAAATAAAAGATTCTACACAGAAAGGTACTCACGTTTCTTTAAGGGATATTTTTTTTCATGCAGCAAGTTTGGTCATAAAGCAGCTGATTGCAATAGAAGAAAGAATAGAAAAACACATTATGATCCCTATGCTTACTTTTCTGGTCACACAAGATGTTATGCTTGTAAAAAGTATGGACATGTAGAAAAAGAATGCAGGATGAATAGATCTGAGAAATTGGATAATTTCCAACACACAATAAGAAATTTCAAGCAAAGCTGGAAAAAGAAGGAGGACCGGTCAAAAACGTAGGGGATAATAATCCTACTGCAGTCTTCCGCTTCTAAAGCTTACTTCTCATAATGACTGCAGGAGTGATGTGAGATACATTATAGGAATTAGTAATGTATCATCACAAGGGGAGAAATATATGGTGATTCCCATGGTTGGTTTGGTAATTCTGGTTGTGTTTATTTCTAACAGTGCATCTAATGTGACAACAAAAGACAGGTACAGAATGTATAAATCCAGGAGAAAATGGAGTTGTGAAATTTTTAGAATTTCACTTTTCATACAAGGGTTTCATGAACTAAAGCCGCGTATACACGCGAGTTCCGTTGGAGACAGAAGCGTATGTTTTTCTGATAAGAAAAACAGTGAGTCAACTCAAGGACTGGAGCACAGTTTCAGGGGGAGCATTAGCCTTGCTGAGAGTAATGCACTGTTGGCATTATGATGGTTCTGAAATATGATCTCTCTCTTGAGGTATTTCTGGAATTGGTTATAAAATGTCATATTTGTAATTTGATGAAAAGGTTATGTTGAGACCTATGATGTAAATTGTTATATTTAGTCATGTAAGGACTTCTTCAAATTTGTAAACCCACTTGGTTGGGTAGTTGAGTCAAAATGTGTAAACCCACTTGGTTGGGTACTTGAGTCACATATGTAAATCCACTTGGTTGGATCATTAATGTAAGTATGAGTCCTTGGTGATAGGAAAGGTCATAGAGTCATGTACTTCATTGAAAAATATGTTTGAAGATTCAACATGAACTCAGGGGGAGCATGGTAACTTCAATGCACATCAGATCTACAGAGCTCTTCTTTCTACAAGAGAAGAAAAACCTTGTTTTGGTTTTGATTCGCCCTTTGCCCTTGATTTCAAAGGGGGAGAGTATCATGGTGTTTGCATAATGGTTATATTCAATGTATCTATCTGTTGTGGTGATCAAACACCATCATGGTTGCCATCAAGTCCAAAGGGGGAGATTGTTGGCAATATGATGCAATGTGTTGTCCTTGATGGCAACCTACTTGATGAAGTTGTCCTTGATGGAAACCTACTTGATGAGTTGCCTATGATAAGAAACCTATGTGTTAAATATGTAAGGATGATGTAGCTACAGAATAGTTCAAATGTGACAGAGAAAAGAATTCCAGTAAGTGCCAGAGTAATGATGAATGAGATATGTCACAAAGCATATGCGGGTTTGTAATGGAAAAGTAGCGTATGTATGCGGAAAAGTACGTACCAAGTAGCGTATGCCTATTTGCGCTATAGATTTATAAAACCAGGGGACATGACCATGGTATTGGCCCACAGTATTGAGCGCTGGATTATCTATTTGATCCCGTCCAGTAATACCATCAACGGTTGAGTGGTTTTGACTCATGGTATTGATAAAGGCTAAATCTATATAAGGAGAAGAAGATCATAGTGCAAGAGTGTGCATAGTTCTGGGTTTTAATGAATACTTCACTCTGAAGTATATCTGCATGGAATGGGTAACAGTTTATTGATTGGTCTGAATTAATAATGCACATATGAAGAAAATGATGAAGAGGGATCTCTAGATCTGAAATGACTATGTATCTTCTAGATGTGGCGAATATTTTCTGAAGTGAAGGATGAGATCTGAGCTATTTATCTGTTCTGAAGAGTTGCGTAGCCCTACAATGTTTGCAGATCTATACGCAGGTTCGTGGCAGAGAAAGCGCGTATATATGCGGTTGGTTTCAGCAAAAGCGCGTATGGAATATGAGGTCAGTCCTGAAATATGTGCAGATGTATACGCATGTTTGTCTCTGTGAAAGCGCATATATACGCAGGTTCAGTGAAGTAAAAGCGCGTATGGAATCTAGGGTTTTGCTGAAGTGTGTGGAATGAAATGTCTGATATGTTTTGTTGTTTTACTGCTATCTGTCAATGATGTATTCATACAGATCTGGGTTGTTTGAATGTTGATTATGCTGCTGATTATGTTGATTAAAGATCAAGTTGTTGGTTGATTGGTTGATGATTCAATGAATGAATTGATGGGGTTATAAGTTTTAGTTTGATGTATGTTGAGCTTAAATGTGTGGAGTGGGTCCAGTCTGAAAATATGATGAAAAGTGGCCTACAAGATGTGTTGTGTGGAAGCTGTTGGATCCAGTATAAAAATTGATGAAACGTGGTCTGCAGTGGTGCTGAGGGTCGAAGCCTTCAGTGAGGGGGTTGTAGCTCCCTTCCAGTGGTAGCTAGTAAACGAGAGCAGGGGGTAGTAGCTCCCTTCCAAGAGAGGCTGGTAAACGAGAGCAGGGGGTAGTAGCTCCCTTCCGGGAAAGGCAGTAAATGAGATTAGGGGGTTGGAGCTCCCTTCTAGTAGTGGGCGGAGAGGAGGAAAGGTTGCGGCCTTACTGTGATGGAGTGCATCTTTGGTATGGTGCCTTTTTATTACAAAATTGTAAGAAGTTTTATTTATAATAAATATTAAAGACAGAGACGATAACAACGGTGGTTTTCTCCTGAATTGGGTTTCCACCTTAAATATTGATGTTCATGTGTGTTGCTTATGTGTGATGGTTTATTCTGTTATTACTGCACATGCTTACTGTTTACTAAACATTTGATGAATGAATGATGCAATGATCCAAGTAAAGAATTAAATGCATAATAAGATCTCTGGAAATATGCAAGTTTTCTTAAGGATATCCGCATGCATACACGAGTTGGGTTCAGTAAAGTAGCATATGAAGAAAAAGAGTAAAAGTTTTCGTCGACTCTAAATGTTGATTCACCCCCCTCCCCCCTTCTCGGTATTTTTCCCAACATTTTTCCCAACACTCTTTATAGAACCCATTACAAGGTGATTTCAAGATGTTCATCTTGTCATATATCGTAATGATATAACAACAAAATAGCTACCTCTCAGTCAAGTTTCTCCCATACTTCAGACATATCACAGACAGATTTGGAGCACACTGGACAAGCAAATCTGCAAAAGACTAACAAACATTTAGAATGGCAAGACGCTTAAAATAAAATTAAAGTTGCGCCAAGTTGTGACCACAGATGGCTAGAGAAGGTACCATCAATGGGTATATCAGTGCAAGTATATCTAGAGTTCTGTGATACTATAGATAGATAGACTAGAAACAAGTATAATATGAAATTCTAGACAAATGGAAAATCTCAAGAGGTTGTGAGCCAGAGCACAAAACAGGCCACATATGAAACTTACTGAAGATGCTCATGCATCTCTTTTAAGCAATGCATGTGAATAGTATGAACACAAGGCAATACGCTGATAACCTTTGTAGAGTCGAATAAATATTGCAGAGGAGTCAACAAACGAGGGTTCAAATATCCAAATAATTTCAGTCTAAAATTTAGATTATGCTTTAAAAAGAAAACTACAATTACTACACTATGCAGATAAGTGTGACCTACCTCAAAACACAGGGCAGTTGTGGACCGTGGTGCATTGCTTTTTCCACACAAGGGTGGCAATCCTTCAAGAGGATAGAGTAGCAACATCCTAGAAAAAGCTACATGAGCAAATAAATCATTCTCGCACTACAATGAAACAAGGGAAGAAGTGGTGATAATTTGAGAAGAAGCAGTGGTAATTTGAGAAGTCATAAAGAACATACCACATTTATAACAGTGGAAGAAATTATCCTTGCCACCAGTTCTGAAAACCAACACAACTAGCTAAAGTCAACTGCAAGAAATACATCTAAATACATTTCACAATAGCATGAAAGATTACTTTCCTACAGAGAAAGAGACATCAGATGCATAAAGAGAAAAGCATACCTGCAAATTCCACATCCGTCACAGTGGTATTGTTGTTTTGAGTCCTGGAAAACCAAAGTGGCAAAGCACAATTAGAACCAAAAGCGTATACATCCAAACCATATTTTTATAATTTTCTGAGAGTAAAGCTCTTTGTTTTCATGAACCAGAGCTATTAAACCTGAAAATCCATTAAGAACGTACCTCGTCATCAAAGAAATTTCATTTTTCACAAAAGTACTTTCCCATACAAACACCCCAAGTAACGCAGGTTTACTGAACCTGCAAAATGGCAGTGCATAATCTTTTTAAAATAACTCAAGAAACATTATAGTGTTTACCTCTAAATTTTATGCACATAACCAAAATTAAAAAGGCTCAGCTCTTACATCTTGTTCAGTTCTACAAAGTGAACAGATAACCTGCAAACATACAAGAATAACTATAAATAACAAGAGCAATATACTGCAAACATACAAGAACATAAACAAAAGCAATATACTAATTCAGCAAGTTAGATAAGATTTTCTAGATAATTGATCATTTATCTTTTGAAAAGAATAAAAATTAAACCTTTACATCTTTCAAATGTACCTTCAGAAAATATTATGATGTTACACCCTAAAAAAACTTTGCTAATTAAAAGGAATACATATGGTTCAGAGCATTAAGACAAACATTATAATGAATAACATCCAACTGGAAAACAAGATAGAACCTTACCTTTCAAAATTCATGCGAGGTACATCATGTCTGTCAAGTGGATCGACATCCATTGAATTCTGTTCAGATATGATTTCAGTCCATACTATACCCTCACAAATGAAATTGGAAGAGACATAATTTTCTAGTTCTATTTTGACAAGGATATAAACCAAAGGCAATCGTTGAACTTGAAATAGCTACGAATGCAGTAAAGAAAAAGAAGCGTACTTTTTCCTCATTATGACAATGCCTACAGTCAAGAATTCATTACAACATGGAGCCCTTATTTGGCATCTCCGACGGTAGTGTGAACATCTGCCATGGCCCATCAATTATTAGTATCAAGAAAACACACATCAGTAAAATCATCCTTGTATGGCACATTTTTCACCATTTTGTAAGATGCATGGAGATACCAATAAGAATATATCAAAATTATATATAATTAAATAAAAGGTATAAATGCTACATTAAAGAACAATGTATTGAATATCTCCATTCTATTTCAAGGAAGAATTACCAAATACAATATGGGTATGCATGTCAAACAATGTAGGCACTCACTACCTTAAATATTTATGTTAAGGACAAAAAATAACCAGGATGCATTCCTCCACAGTTAAAAACAAAAATGTCATAGCCCCACGTTAATGAATGATACTTTTGCACACACTTCAATTCCTTGAGATTCATTGTCTTAGTAGAAAGTAAATTAAGCTGAAGAAAATAATGACACCCACAGAAATACTATTCTCATGTAAGCAATACAAAGAGGCCACTTTAGCACAACCTATTTTCTTGTTCTATGAGATCCACATAAAGAACACATGCACCAACTATAGGTTTCCTATGTTAGCAAAAGAAAGAATCCAATCCATTTTTTTACAATTTAAGAAGAATGCCCAAAGTTTCTCCTCCTTCAATAGAGAACTATACTTGGTATAATGAAATATCCAAATCATAAAGAAAGGTAGTTGATGGCCATGATAACTTCTCAGATAGTAATTTTTGACACAATTTTGATACCATGGTTCAAACAATCAGATGAAAGAATCCACTCCATTTTTTTACCATTTAAGGAGAATGTCCAAAGTTTCTCCTCCTTCAATAGAGAACTATACTTGGTATAATGAAAGATCCAAATCATAAAGAAAGGTAGTTGATGGCCATGATAACTTCTTAGATAGTAAGTTTTGTCACAATTTTGATACCATGGTTCAAACAATAAGATGAAGTGATGTTCTATAGACCTCGCTGTTAGAGAGAAATTTGAAATAAAGCCCACTCCATTGAAGGGTGCCAACAGAAATGTATTGCTGGCTCAAGGACACAAAGAGGCTACCCCATAACTTCTACTGGATTACAGGAACACACAATTCCTCATTGTTCACAGAAAGTTCTGTTACTACACTATTTCAAGGGTGCTATAAATAAGTACCGTGAAAATTTCGGGGTTCAATTGATTTCATTCACCTTATATTTTCATGATATGGGCATATTGACTTCCAAATGTTTAGGTCAATGGAAATTAGCAATAAAATTTTAAACTGGTCCCTTCTCTTGGTACAAGAGATGAGATGTATGCATATTCCCACATATTTTTTATAACAATTATGAAATATGTAGGCATGCACTCATATGGCTCATGCATCCACACGACAAATTGTTCAAATTGCCAATTGCATGCTCCAGGTGCCAATTTCACATCGCCAGTGAGGGCAGTAGCTGAAAACAGGCTAGCAACCATTAGAATCTAAGTGTCCCGGATCCTTGTCTTCTCTACCATCCTGCCACAGAATGCAAAAAGCAAGAAAATACTCTACTACTATATCGCTTGCCCGATGCCATTACACCACTCAATGGTTCCATGTGAGAGGATATTCCCAAAGTAGAAAAAATGCGTTCAGTCTGCTGAACCCCAAAAATAAAATAGCTCCATGAGTAAAAATATTGAAGAAAGAATGAAAGGAAAAATTGTAAAAAGCTTATTTTGAAATTAATGTATACTAACAACACAGAATCTGACCAGAAGGCTTCAGAGCATTAGAAAAACTCCCGAATTCAAGATTTGAAGAAAATGTGAAGAGACTGACAGGAGATTAATTTCAAATACAAAGAATTGTATTATGGGATTCTCTCTATATCTATAGTCACTAAAAACCTCAAAAATGAAGAAAAACAAAAACAAAATATTAAAAAAATCATGTGTAATAGCAGTGCATCTAATTCTTGTCACCTAGTTTTAATGAATTGATTTGAATCTAATTACTAACCCATATTGCATGCATCCTTGATTAAGCGTATCTTTCACCACCATCGTTGGCTTCATGTCAACTTCACACCCCTGAGCAGAATACTGAGGGCTGCAACTCTCAACTTCCCAGATTTAAATTCAAAACCCCTTCAAAACTCTACCTTCTCACAATTTACCTAAAAAGAACACCCAAAATAAAACCCTAATCGCACATTCTGCCAAGATTCGTGGCTAGAATAGTAATGCACACCAGACTATCCAACATACCCAACATAACATGAAAATCATCTATTTCTCCAGATCTCCAAAATGTCTTGGACAATCATTCCAAGGTGTTTGATACTCCCAAAGGACTCCCACCTATTCATGATCTTAACCCATTTGTCAACCTATATGCATTTATGGAAAATGTATATATTTGGTTGATAATTGTTGAACATAATGCCAACAAATAAATAAACTTATGACATGTTACCAAAATGTAACAACTTGTCATGCAATTGATATCCCATTTCGTAAAAGCACCATAGGAGCGCTTATCAACACGTTTACCAAAGACTTGAATGCCCCATATTAAATAATTTTGGAGATTAATATATTTTCTTAGAAATACTCTAACACAACTTTCTGCCTTAGCCGCACCGTGTGAGCATTCTTCCACAAAGCAATGGATATATCTATTTTCAACGTCATGTTTGTAGCTTCATACTCTGGTCAATGTTAATCTTAAAATTTGTTGATAGGAAAACTTAGCTCCATTTATCTTGAACAAGGGATGATTGGGGAGATCGTATTATTGCCTAATATCCTTCAAAAACAATTGTACCATGTGTTACCAACATAATATACAAAACATCTATATGAACTGACCATGAAAAGAGGAACACTGTGATGTAATATGTTCAACCAAATTGCCACCTACGTCCTTGGAATCAAGAGATGCCAAAAACTCATTTTAAACTTGTTATCAAACAGGGTTAAACCACAGATGGGGACCTTTGAACAGATATTCCAATTGCATAAACAACATTTGCATCAAAAATTCTACTTGGATTTATAGTATAGTAGTCTGTGAGTATTCCTCCCATTTTGCAGTTTGAATGAATACAAATGAGTCACAAAGCCTTGTTAACATAAGGGCTTCCCATCATCACTTAAATTATCTTTCACCAACACATAACTGATTTCATTTTGATAATGTACATTAATTCTACCTATGTCATCTTCAGCTGCACTTTGTGCACAACCAACAGCATCCCACTAATCAACTCCAACTGAGAGGCCCCACCAAAATCTAGTAATGGATAAGAATAATCAAACCATAGGCCAGTGAAATAAACCACAATATAAATATAGAGATGCAGCAAGATGACAAAAAAAATCAAATTCATACATGTCTGCTATAGCTCGTTCCCAGGCAGATGCATTACCTTTCCCTTGACTACTTTGACTAGCAGGAGGTAGAATACGTAGAATCTTCAGTACAGTCCAATCCTTGCTGTTATCATGCCAAACAGAGACCAGGAAACAGCTAGTAGAAGAGAAAGTTGGTAGGGCAACAAAAACCCCAACTGTGCCACAGTAGTAATCTATGAGATTAAAGCTACTGCCAGAGAATAAATGAACATCGCCATACTGAAAATCAAAAGCAACCTCCCCTCCATGACTTGAAAAGACAATTTTTGCTAGCATCCTTACGTCACTGTGTTGATTAGCTAGGTCAGAGTTGAATTTGTCACTATTTCCACCATTTGAATCTACCGATGTCTGGGATGCTGACAAATTTCCAGGTGTAGCAAGGGGTTGAGAACCTTTGAAATCTTTTATTGGAGATATGCTCTTATTTACTTTGGTGGTCCATATTGTTGTCATTGGTGCTAGTCCACCAAAATTTGTATTAGAATTTTCAAAAAGGGGATGCAGTGCAACCTGCTAACGTGAAATTTCCCACCGCTGCACCCTCCAACCAGTTAGAGATTTCCCTCATCAGGATTGTGTGGAGACAAATATTGGCCTAATGGAATGTAATTTGGAGGTCGTTAGTATACTAAAAAGAACAGTTAATTCAGCCATATTTGTGATCAGTCTGTTTTCCTACAAATCCAAGTCTAGTGGATTGAAATATAAAAAGACTTAATAAAAGCATCAATGTCAAATTCTATTACAGACAGGATATTACTAGTGACAGAATGCAGCTAAAAATGCCTTAGTCAGGGACTGACCATTTGGATGCATTTGTCTTATACTGTCAGAATTATTGTTGCCATTCTAAACTTACATCATATAGCATGAAAGATAAGGTTGCTTCAAAACATAGAGCTCAATTTCAATTATAGGAGACCTAATGATAATGAGCATAAGAAAGCTTTTATGAATCATAACAAGAAGAGCAAGCAACAAAATTTTTGATGCCCTTGCTCTTACGCCTCCAATGCAAAGTAACAAGAAAAATACTTCAGAAGTTTGAAATTTTGTGTCCATTAAAAAGATCACTCGATCTTTAGCACTCATTGGAGGACAAGCTATACGAGGTTAACAGTTCTGGATATTTATACATCTTACAGAGACACAAATTTAATATATATATACTCGACTTGGTCCAAAGTCTTCTGCACAATATGCTCCTAAGTCAGGTGAGACTGTTGAAGAAAAATTCTTCGGACCTCACCTACGCTCATGTCTAATCTAATATACAAGTTTGGCTTTGCTTCAGACTAGTCCTAGTTACTGTCACCTTTGAGGTAACTGCATTCATCATCAATACCCATAATTTTTACATCCAATTTAGACTCCCCAAAAAAAGAAAATTTAACCATAGACTCCCAAAAGGAAGCAAAAATTGTAAGCATATTGCAAATTAGTATCCTGCAATGTGTAAAGAAGACCTCCTGCTTACACAACAACATATAGTGTTAAATTTAGAATAAGAGAGAGCAAGTGTACTATATTTCAATGCCAGAAAAATCTAAAAGATCACCTGGAGTATATTGAGCATGTGAATAGGGTGTTCCAAGCAGAAGATAGAAAATAAAATTGTCTGCATGCCCTTTGTATTCCTGAAGAGAGTGCACATTTCGTATCAAGAACTCCTGCACAAAAACGACATTAATACAATCAGTCATTTACATAGAACACCCAGTAGACAATCAAACTGCCCAAAAAAGTCTCCCTGTAGTTAATTACAATAATAAAGAGGTAGTTGAACTATGAATATTAAAATCTATTAAGGAATACATATGTGAATTTAGGAAGGGGTATTCAATGCTTTTGGATTTAAACATGTTACCTCTTAAAACTAAACACATGCTATTGTACTGATTGCTGAACTTATGAGGATTGCAGATTCCAGGAATATCTAGGAATCTGACTGTCACTAGAAAGGTCAAACAATTGACCCTCTTGTAACCATCAGATTTCAAGAGATTCCATGAATCTGCAATCAACATAAGAATACCTTGCTACTAAATGTTAGGCAACCACAACTACCTTCCATGCTTCCCAAAACAGCCTCGGTTTCACCCTAAGCAATCTTGAAAGAATTATAATAAGCTGATGCGGTTCCTTTGGTTCCACCAACATTGGTGGCATGGTCAGCTGTTTGTGAAACTAACATTCTAATCTCCTTAGCATTATGATCAACTACCACTGTTCTTCCCAGGTCAACAAACTCAGCTCCGCCTTGGCATCAAAAGTTTAATTGCATTAAATGAATGTCTGTGTCATGCCAATAGGTCTCCTACGATGAATGCGCAGGAACCTAGTACATAGACAGTTTTTCTCTTCGCTTAGCTACCCAGGGCTTATTTCCCTTTCCAAATATCAATAATTCTTTTCCAAGAAAAATCTATAATAAGAAAAATATTTTAATATATTCTAAAAGGTGAAGATGTCGAAATCATGCCACAAAGTGAAAGGAAATAAAATATCTTTCCTCAAACCACCAAATATATAAAGAAAACAATAATGATTATAATAATAAAACTAGATCTATCGATCTATGCATGATATGAGAACCATAAGCATTCAAGGGACTAAAAATATCTTTGACCAAAACAAACCAAAAATTTCAAACTCAACAAAATCCTCTAAACAAGCAACAAACAAACCACTAAAATTTTCAAAGATATCAAAGTTAGACATCAACACAATTTCATGTACTTGAATAAGCCCATTGTTGCTTAGCGTTAGACTTCTTAAATTAGTTATTTATCATTTAATACTAGGACACTATCTATGTGAAAAGAAATAGGTCCCAACTTCATCAAATCTGACTTCATTTCCAATCAAAGATCAAAACTAGCTTCGTTTCCAATACCAATATAAAATCACACATTTTCCAAATATCAATAATTATTTTCCAAGAAAATATAAAACTTGAAACTTAGCAAAATTCCCCAAACACAAGCAACATATATACCATTAAAATTTTCCAAGATGTTAGAGCTAGACATCAAGGTAGTTTCATGTACTTGAATGAGCCCATTGATGCTTTGCATTAGTCTTGTTAAATTAGTTATTTATCATTTAATACTAGTCAAACACTATCTATGTGAAAATAAATAGGTCCCAAAATCATCAAATCCAGCTTCATTTCCTGTCACAAATAAGAAACAAACAATGTAAGGATTAAATATGAAACATCAATATTAAAATAACACACATGAAAGAAATGTAGCTGCAATGTTACAATGAAAAATAAAAAATATAGAACCCATTTTTACCTGAATTTGACATGTAGTAATCTTGCATGATCAACGGAACATGTATACCAAAATAAGAGTCCTAGGGTATTTCAATTTCCCATTTCTCATCTTGGTCATCATTTTCTACATTGTGAACATGATCTTCTCCAGATGTACTGTCATTATGAGCCTCCAAAACATTATGTTCTGTATCAAGTTCATTAGATAAATTTTTTATATTGTTTTCTCCCCTTCTATCACAATCTGATCGCCAAAGCGCTAGTGCTCTTTCATATGGAAAATTGTCAACGTCATACTTTGTTACATATAATCTTAAACATGTATCCACATGTTTATCAAGCTTGTTCCTCAACTTTGACTTCAAAAATGATAATGCACTAAACATTCTCTCATCCTCCACTGATCCCAAAATCATGGTTTGACACAAATCTGCTAATTTGAAATATTCTGATATGTTTTCTTGCAGGTATTGGCTAGCACTTAAAGTATTCCATAATCTTGTTATAGCACCATTTTCATTAGGATTCTCCAAAAAAGGATATTGCTTCCACATTGTTTCAGCAAAGCTTCCACCTTGTTGATACAATTTTGATGAATCTAAAATACCTTCAATCTGTTCTCCATGTATCGAGACTTTCTTGCAAAAGTGGTCTACTAAACATTTTAATCTCTTTTGAAAATCAACTTTTAAATTTCTTGGACATTGACAATTGTTCCAATATTGAGGGTATACCACACACATGGCCTCCAACAATTCATCTCGAGGAAATCGTTCTCTTATCTCTGATGATAGTGATCTTGCAATTTCTATCAAATTTTGTCTCACTGAGATCACAATATTATCAAATTGGTCTCTTGACACGGGGAAATATTTGGTGATTCGTCCCATCTTACTAATATAATGAAAGGGGACCATATACCCACGCACTGTGATACATAGTATCCCTTTTTCATCAAACGTCAAAAAATTTTCAGTATTTTCTATATTGATGATCTTAGTCCAACTTGTAAACTCTGGACCAGTAAAAGAGTCTGGCATCATATACAAATTATCCAATGCAAGGCATGCTAACTTTCTCGCATTTGTGTATTCGGCAATATACATTGTGTGATTCTGAGACATTTTCACGAGGACATTCATTTCATGTAGCATAGGAAGAATTCCAGCCAATGTCAATAATGTTTCTATATCAGTTAGTCGAAAAAGAAGATCTTGAGCTTTGTATACATTGTAGCGATTTTCATACATCAACCCTACCAAAGATTTGAACTCACTAAATAGTCTTTGAGCTGGTCCATTTAATGAGATCCATCTTGTATCAACATCTTTCAGTATTTTTTTTCCATCCGTAACACCATATGCAAATTGTTGAAACTCTAAATATCGTTTGGGACTACGAGAAAAGTATGCATGAGTCTCACGTACAAGATCTTCAACTTTTGAAACTAATAGAAACTTGCTTACTATTTTAATTGCAAGATTCATCCTATCATCCATACAATGAATATTAATCATATATGGCGAAACTGATAGTTGTAGTCTAACACAAAGACCATTCCTTTGTCCTTGCATTACCGATGCTCCATCTACTCCAACACATACCAACTTTTTTGCAATCATTAAATGATCCATACCACTTTCCTTCAAAGTATTAAGAACAAGTTCATAAATATTTCCAGCTGTAGAAGTCTCTCTCATATTTTTAATCCCAAGTAGATAGGAATGCCTAATATGGTCATTAACCATATAAATGCTCATGCAGATCCATGAAGTATTATCAATAGCCGTAACCTCATCCAAAGACAATGCCAAAAACCTAGCATTTGCAATCTCCTGTTTCAAATCATCATTTTCTACTTGAGCTAGATATCTTGCCCATTCCCAACCACTAGTTACGGACCAATGAGAAGATGGAAAGTTTGGCACGTGAAGAAAAGATAGAAATTTCATCTGATCTGGATAATATGTCATAGGACGACCTTTACATAAGATGTGAAATACAATGCTCAATTGTATCGTCTTGGATAACAAACTTCTTTCCATCGTCTTTTCAAATTGAGATATGATGGTTCCTCCACTTGCCTCAAGTTTCTTCTTATTTATTAAATATTTTTTGTATTCTTCCACACATTGGCTATGTCGAAATTCCTCCAAAGATTTCCATCTGACAATAGATTTCTCTTTACCATTTACAATTTTCTTTTCATAAACCTTTCCTGCATGCTTTTGTATTGTATCTAGCTTCATCTGAAATTTCACTACCTTGCAACTTTTCCAACTACACGCAAGACATTTAACTTCTCGTAAATCCTCATTTGTAGAAGGTATTTCTTTAATAAATGGAAAACTTGAGAGCCAATCATCTTGGAATTTTCTCCCTATGGTCCACTGGCCTTTTTTCCTTTTCCGTGAATGGTTTGTGTCACCTTCCAAGGAAATATCTTTAACATTTTCATCATTAATTTCTATTGAAACTGCATTTATCTCACCCTGATCACTTGAGGAACCTATTATTTCATCCATCATATGGATATCATATGCATTTTCACAAGAGTTAACATCTCTCTCAGTAACATATTGTTCAAAGGAGCTTGAAGCATGAAGAGAATGTGTATTCTTGGATTGAGACTTTTTAAAGTATGATAATACATCAATTTGCCTTGATAGTTTATTCCCAGGATTAGATTTTGACATCTCACTGAATATTCCAGAAGTAAAATTTCAAATCGATCTAGAAACCTGCATCAATAGTTTCCAAGAGTTGAGAATTACTAGATTTGTAAGTAGCTTTCAAAGTAAAATAAGTGTAATGTTCACAAAAACCATTATGAATTTTTTTATTAAAATGTTGTGCCAAGGCCCAAGCCCAAAAGCAAAAATAAATCATTATACACAAAACAATAACATCATGAGTCATCATCTATAAAACAAAGAACATCATTCAAATGTAAAATATATAAAAATTTCCACTAAATTAATTCATATCTCCAAATCACCTAATGAACACTTGAAAGCTTTAAACAAAACAACAAAATATTACAATAAATTTAATCATCCTTTGCAAAACACCTCTCCCTTAAGTTTTAAAGCATTGGTTATAAGAAGTTGAAACATATCCTCTATCATTTTCCATGATAAAAGTGAGGAAGGAAACTAGTCAGTTACTAGTGATTCTTTTACTTATATTTCCCTTGATGAATTGGTTATAAGAAGTTGAAACATATCCTCTATCATTTTCCATGATAAAAGTGAGGAGGAAGGCAACTATTCAGTTACTAGTGACATTTACACCCTCCATAGAGAAGATGGAGGACTTGGGCTAATTAACAGCCATGCTCCAAGGACCATTTTAGCGACTAAATGGCTTGCAAGGACAAATGAAGGAGAAGCTCCTTATGAGGTAGTTGTCAAGCATAGGCTAGAAAAAACTTCACATATACACAACATCCAAGTCCCTAATGATTTATGATTTAATCATAGGTGCAAATTCCTTTAATTTTCCTAGATGAACAATTGTCAAAAAAATTTGGAATGATTGCAAGTAATATTTCATGAGCTTGACGAGGAGCTAAGGATTTTTAAGAGTGTTCTTACACTAAGACACCAAGTGGGCCACATTGCTAGGTGGGCCAATGATTTGGGTTTACATGCATGGAACAAGCATGGGCAAAAGAAATTTCAATCGTTAACTCATCTAATGGGTTTGATCAGCGGAATGGACCCTTTGGAGGGTAAATCAATGGAATGGTATCTTTACACTTGTTTAATCAATAAAATGGAGCAGCAACAGACATTGTTGAGAAGATTATAAATGACCAAACCCATATTGTAAAATCTCATGTTACTCTACAACCTACAGCACCTGTACTCCATGGTCCACCTTTTCTATCATCCGGAAGGGAAGTTATCATGAACATGAAAATGTGCAATGTAATATTCACAGAAAAGAAAGACAATGAATATCATATATTAATTTCAAAACCTGAAGATCACACTTACTTCCAGAATTGTTCTTAGAGAAAGCCTTGCATATAAGAGATCAATTTAAATCCCACTGAATTTAAACCACATCAAGGGAACATTTGCACTCTTCACACATTGAACATTGAAGACAATTAATTAATGCCTGCCACGACCATAGCAACCAAAGCATCACGCAGAGGCTATAACAAGATTATGTGAAAGTGAGAAAGAACACCCATCATGAAGAATCAAGTACATCGAAGTAATATCATCCAGTGCATCAACATCACTATCACTATGTGATGTTAGTGATATTGTAATGAAAATCACTATTATAAAAGAAAAATACGAGAGGCACTTGAAATCATTAAACATCCGGAAAACCTCAATAGGAATGAAGGTTTGGAATTCAGCAGAAATTGGATCCCCTTGTTTTCCCACTCCTGAAAACTTGTCCTTCTCATGATTTTCACCCCTGTCATTATTTCTAGGCACCTCCCTCCGATTCCCTTCTTTTATAGATTGATCTCATTTGGACTCTTTCCTACCTATTCAAAGCTTCGCACCCCCTTAAACCTCCCCCTCTTTGCTTTCTTCTTTACCTTTCCCCCACCATTTTATACCCTTCCTTCGCTTATAACCTTAACCCCTAATAACCTTTACTTATATCTTATGTTTAGAATTTAATGCTTAAATACTAATTAAAATTCTATCCTAAAAAGATAAAATACATGAATCAACCTCTTAAACCTCCCCCCACCTTCTTTGCTTTCTTCTTTACCTTTAATAACCTTCCTTCGCTTATAACCTTTTCCCCTAGTAACCTTTCTTAGATCGTATGCTTAGGAATTTAATACTTAAATACTAATTAAATTCTATCCTAAAATGATAATTACATGAATCAACCCTATCCTTTTTAGTTTAAGTCCCCCTAATTTCTACTCTAAAACCTTCCCCTTACTCCCCCCTTAAAGCCTATCCATCCCTCTTAGTAAATTAATAATTAAATAAATAAAATAAATAGAAATGAGATTTTAAACTAAAAATTTTAATTTAATATCATTAGTAATAGTTATTTTAACTAATACTAGTTTTATTAAATTAAAATTACCATTAATTTTAATTAATACCCTTTAAACATTAAGGCATAGGAAAAACTTTAATTAATAACCTTTAAACATTAGAGCATAGAAAAACTTTAATAAATCAATATTATAACTAAAACTAATTTTAATTTCCTTATAAAAATAATATCTAAAATAGAAACTTAATAAATTAACCAATCCTCTTTCGATAATTTACATTGATTTAATTAAATTAATTATTAATTGTACATATAACTAAAAAACAAAAAACTTTAAAATAATTTAATTTATTAAAACTAAAATAATGTAATTTATTAAAACTAAAATATTGATTTTTTGGTTGGTTGGCCCTTATCCAACACTCTTATGCACATATATATGATATCTTTCTTCCTCTCTTTTCAACAATATTTGTCCTGATGATGGATCTTGTTCTAGACCCGAAACGTAGACGCAAAAATGCTCACTGTGGAGATTCCGAACTCAACAACTAAAAACTCACACCATAGAGATCTGAAATCTATAATTGATACTCAAACTATGTCATTGGGATCAATCAAGCGCAATTGTATAACTGCCATCATTGCCAGATTATACATGCCATTTACAAAATGTCAAGGAACTATATTAAGAAGAGATATCTCAAATATCGAATTAAAAAGGAAAATCAAACAATCATCATGATACAAGAAACAAAAATATCAAGTGAAAGAGTTAAGGAAATAACATCTTCGTGTTGGAGGAGATGTGAATATGTAGCCTTAGATGCTAGATGAAGTGTTTGGGGTTTGGTAATTCTCTAAAACCCTTAGGAAATATCCTTCCATGAATGGATATCACTCTCCAAAATAATTTTGGGCATATTCCAATATGTAGGAGCCAGGGAAACATGGTGCATAACAGCAGTCTATTGTCCACATATACCCACATAAAAATTGGGATTTCTAGAAAATATCAGGACAATAAGGTCAATCCATAATGAGGAGAGATGGATATTGGGTAGTGAATAATGAACGTTTTGACTGAACTACTCTTGTCATCATATTTATAGTTTCCAGAATGGAATCCCATTTTTAAATAAATCTTGGGAAGCATAACATTGAACAACAATATTGTTTCTTATAACACAAAATTGCTCATTGCTCCAACATTTGCATCCTATAGATTTAGTTTGTTCCTCTTACATTATTCGTTCTAACCCTTGTTTCTAGATTATATGAATTATAGAAGAAAATAATCATGCAATTGCATCTTTGACAATTGATTAAGTTAATTCATTATCAGAGCTGTAGTTTCCTCATCAAGAATCCACTTTTATCTCTTTCATGTCAGGAATTCAGCTTTGCATGTTCATGATCCATCCTTTTTGCTGACTCCAATACTTCCAATCCAAATTCTCTTTGGTGTCAGGACTTCAGTTTTTCATGCTCATAATCCATATTTTTTGCTATCTCCAGTACTTCAAATCCAAAATTATAAACTGAGATCATTTTGGCTTGGAAATGTTTTGACTTCTTGGTAAAAATCAGAAGGAACCATGTTGTAATTATTTTAAATATTTCGAGGTATGAACCATGAATCATTTCGATATATTTCAATAAAAATGTTAATGGAGAAGGTGATGAGATACGTCCCTTGGTTGAAGAAATTTGTTAGTTAAGCACTGCAAAACTCACATAGATTCTTTCATATCTTGAATTCTATGTTTGCAAGCTTTTAATTATTTGGATTATTCGACATAGTCATATGGACTTAGATTATTCATTGTGCAAGTTGGTCTTGTAAAGTCCTCAAAGAATAGCCTCACAACTTGACATTTAAACGGCCTAGTGTATATTAAAATCCACAATATCCATTTGTAATTGCTTAATAAAATTTATTTTTCACATATAAACAAATTATGAACTAGATTGTGTTTATTATGAAAGTGCAACTCTTTATGAAGTCATTCACCAATATTAGACTAAGACTAAGGCTTAGAAGACAATATCGAAGAACTTATTCTGGAATATCTTTTGAGAATAGAAGCATATTTAGTTGCCTCAGAACTCTGATTTCCTCTAAATTAATTCAGCGTTTACAACTCAAAACTTTGAAAATGAGAATGCAAAAGAAGAACTCTTAAAATTATGAAAGTTTTCAAAGGAATTGTCTACATTTTTGCTATAAAAATTACAGATAATATTTGATGACGTTGTACTCAAGCAGTTAGACTGATGACCTGACCATATTATTCTTCATTTTCTTTTATCTCTTACATCCCTAACATTGTCGTCCTCTTTGTTTCTTTCACCTCAGAAAATTTGTTGTGCAGGATTTACGGTGCAAGACTTACTTGAATTTAAGGCTATTTGCTTCAAATATTTGGACTGGTTCTAGCCATGAAAACCAAAGAAAGAAGTGGGTTGTGATCAGGAACTTGCCATCTATGTAATGTCTATAATACTTGCAAGTCATAGTGCTACTACGGCAAATCCCATGATAGGAATTGGGGATTTGGTTCCACGTTAATACTCTCCTAACATTTTGTTCTTGGTAACAAAAACCTCACTTAATCTACGTGTCCACAAGTAGACATTAGGCACAACCAACAACCCTCATAAAAACTTCCTGGTTATTGGGTGTGTCAGTTTGTGAAGAAAAAATACAATGGAAAACACAATCAGTCAATAGTATCACATGATAAAATCAGTATGTGCTACCTAAACTATACATCAATATTTCATTATTAAGTTATAATGAAAATAAGCAAGTGAAACTATGAGTGGAGTCACTCTTATCCCTCATAAGGGAAGGGAGACCAATTATTGTGCAATGAGAGGGGAAGACATTAAGAATTTGTTGAATTTGTTTTCCAATTATACAAGAGAGTAAAAACTGTCGAGAGCCAAGAAGAAATTAGAACAAAAATTTATATAGAAGCAATCAGTTACATTCAGTTATGCCCAGTATCAGTTGCTTGTGCATCTATAACAACTACATTTTGTCTTGCCAGAAAGATTTTAGATCCTGAAATGGGTATTACTGTGGATCCTACTATTGACAGTTGGTGTCATCTATTGGTAGTTGTCACTTCCAATGTGTCCATTAATGGCAAGTCAGATATCTATTGTCAGATGTCAAACCCAGTAACATTGTTAATGAGGGTTCTGACATGAGAGTCAACAGTGGTCATGTCAGGTATCTTATGCCGAAGATGCTCCAATCCAGGCTGAGTCAAACTGCTAGCACAGTTCTACTAAGATTTTGACAGGCAGATTTATTCTTGTCAATGGGATTTATAATTGGAATAATCGTAGATGAGGAAAGCACTAAGTTTCCAATATACTAGATCGGTTTATAGTTTCACAGGCCATTCTAGAACAAGAGATTTGTTTCAAATCCTCCGTCCTTCCCAATATTGGCTTAAACTACTAGGATATCAACTATGTCATTGGGACTGTCAAACTGCAATTGTATAACTGCCATCATTGCCAGATTGTACATGCCATTTACAAAATGTCAAGGAACTAGATTAAGAAGAGATATCTCAAAGATCGAATTAAAAAGGAAAATCAAACAATCATCATGATACAAGAAACAAAAATATCAAGTGAAAGAGTTAAGGAAATAGCATCTTCGTGTTGGAGGAGATGTGAATATGTAGCCTTAAATGCTAGATGAAGTATTTGGGGTTTGGTAATTCTCTAAAACCCTTAGGAAATATCCTTCCATGAATGGATATCACTCTCCAAAATCATTTTGGGCATATTCCAATATGTAGGAGCCAGGGAAACATGGTGCATAACAGCAGTCTATTGTCCACATATACCCACATAAAAATTGGGATTTCTAGAAAATATCGGGACAATAAGGTCAATCCATAATGAGGAGAAATGGATATTGGGCGGTGAATAATGAACGTTTTGATGCAACTATAATGAATTTTTTACTGAACTACTCTTGTCATCATATTTATAGTTTCTAGAATGGAATCCCATTTTTAAATAAATCTTGGGAAGCATAACGTTGAACAACAATATTATTTCTTATAACACAAAATTGCTCCAACATTTGCATCCTATAGATTTAGTTTGTTGCTCTTACATTATTGATTCTAACCCTTGTTTCTAGATTATATGAATTATAGAAGAAAAGAATCATGCAATTGCATCTTTGACAATTGATTAAGTTACTTCATTATCAGAGTTGAAGTTTCATCATCAAGAATCCACTTTTATCTCTTTCATGTCAGGAATTCAGCTTTGCATGTTCATGATCCATCCTTTTTTCTGACTCCAATACTTCCAATCCAAATTCTCTTTGGTGTCAGGACTTCATTTTTTCATGCTCATAATCCATCTTTTTTGCTGTCTCCAGTACTTCAAATCCAAAATTATAAATGAGATCATTTTGGCTTGGCAATGTTTTGACTTCTTGGTAAAAATCAGAAGGAACCATGTTGTAATTATTTTAAATCTTTCGAGGTATGAACCATGAATCATTTCGATAAATTTCAATAAAAATGTTAATGGAGTAGATGATGAGATACGTCCCTTGGTTGAAGGAATTTGTTAGTTAAGCACTCAAAACTCACATAGATTCTTTCATATCTTGAATTCTATGTTTGCAAGCTTTTAATTCTCTAGATTATTTGACACAGTCGTATGGACTTAGATTATTCATTGCACATGTTGGGCTTGTAAAGTCCTGAAAGCATAGCCTCACAACTTGAAATTTAAACGGCCTAGTGTATATTAAAATCCACAACATCCATTTGTAATTGCTTAATACAATTTATTTTTCACATATAAACAAATTATGAACTAGATTGTGTTTATTATGAAAGTGAAACTCTTTGTGAAGTCATTCACCAATATTAGACTAAGACTAAGGCTTAGAAGACAATATCGAAGAACTTATTCTGGAAGATCTTTTGAGAATAGAAGCATATTTAGTTGCCTCAGAACTCTGATTTCCTCTGAATTAATTCAGCGTTTACAACTCAAAACTTTGAAAATGAGAATACAAATGCAGAACTCTTAAAATTCTGAAAGTTTTCAAAGGAATTGTCTACATTTTTGCTATTAACATTACAGATAATACGTCATGAAGTTGTACTCAAGCAGTTAGACTGATGACCTGACCATATTATTCTTCATTTTCTTTTATCTCCTACATCCCTAACATTGTCGTCCTCTTTGTTTCTTGCACCTCAGAAAATTTGCTGTGCAGGATTTAGGGTGCAAGACTTACTTGAATTTAAGGCTATTTGCTTCAAAGATTTGGACTGGTTCTGGCCATGAAAACCAGAGAAAGAAGTGGGTTGTGATCAGGAATTTGCCATCTATGTGATGTCTATAGTACTTGCAAGTCATAGTGCTACTGCAGCAAATCCCATGATAGGAATTGGGGAGTTGGTTCCACGTAAAACTCTCCTAACATTTGGTTCTTGGTAACAAAAACCTCACTTAATCTACGTGTCCACAAGTAGACATTAGGCACAACCAAGAACCCTCATAAAAACTTCCTGGTTATTCTAGAGATGTTTTTGTGACCAAATAATCCATTACAGGTTCGTGTAATTCGGTTCTAGAGAGAAAGCTTCAGATTTGAACCAAATAACCAGTGAGACATCAACATACCATAAGCGTAGGATCAATACACCCTTTCAAACCGACACAACAGTATACCAAAGTTTCAACACTCCATTTACTTTACCAGTTACTTGTGGAATTTGTTCGAGGACAATAAACCTATCACTGTCTTTAAAGTCAAGGCAACACAAAAAAATGAATACTCAATAAAAATAAGATTTGTATACAACACATTTACCACCAACTTGTTGCAACCTCATTCCCAAACATCAATAACATACTTGACGTCATAACAATGAGGAGTGTGAAGGAGGGTGTAAGCTTCAGAAAGAGCTTGTTGGCATTCCACTCACACATAGGTCTATTAACACACTATTAACACATAACAACATTAACGCATAACACCATTAACACAAAGGGAAAAAATTATGCATCAGGATTCAGGAGTCGCACCTCTGTCACAAAATAATTTCCTTAGAGAGGGAGTCACACCTCTGTCCCAGAACTTTGAAGCAATCAACAGTTTTCACCAGGCTCCAGCGGTCCAGCACATTCGGACTGGTAAATTTATTAAAAAATAATAATGACAAAGCGTTGTTAGACTGGCCAAAACAATCACAGCAAATTTCAAACTCAGCAAATTTATAGAAAAAAATATAATTACAGTTGCAACCCAAGGGCCAACGCCACTGCCCAAACTCCTCCTTGCGCGTGGGTTTAGCTCCATGGCACCAGAGAAATGGGCTATCTTAGACCTTGGAACTCTAAATCTAGCTACCGTGGAACCAGTTGCCCTTGTCAATGCGTGCAGCTTTCATCGGTCAATGCGTCCAGATTTCCACCTCCATCGATCTGACCTCCATCAATAGATGACAACATGAGTTCACCCCAACCTTGAGTAGATCCACCACATCTGAGCCCAAGGCGCCTATCCCTTGGTGAATCCAAACACCTGGCCGCTCATGCGTCATCGTTGATTTTTCCATTTTCTGGAAAGATCAAATAAAATCATAGGTCAAAAACGAATTCGAACTATGGAAGGACCCTAATGGACCAGAGAGGACCAGAGAGGGTCGATCAAGTCCCTCGCTCAGCTAGCAAGAAGATCGGCAAGCCTATGCACATCCAAGGACCAACATTCAACTTCCACGCCCCTTCCAAGCCCCAACCACCTCTCCTACCCAGTAAATTCCGGTGAACCAGTGAAAAAATATGGGGCGAATCACTCCAACCCCTCCCTCCGACCCTGTAAATCCAGGCGAATGCCATTGAAATCTGCTCCAACCAAAGAAAATCGAGGGTGAATTCCATTTTTTCAGTTTTATGCGCATTTTTTTTTGGTGGGCTAATATTTAATATTTAATTATTTTTAAAATAATTATTGGGCTAACTTTATAAAACTATATAAAATGGGTTTTATATAAAAAAAATTGCCCTATTAAAATTTAAAATCCCTTAAAATTCGCCTTTGGGCTAAAATTCGCCCCTAAAATTTCTCCTCATATGTTTTTTGAATCGAGTCTAAGTGAGACTTTATTGAAGTTTGTCATTGATGATTTTATTTAAAGGAAACACACACTCTATTATTTTTCACAAGGATCTGGTTTGAAAAGTAATCCTTTGCATCGCATTTGGAGTCCACAAATGATAAGAATAATGTTAGGAGATGTGGGGAAAGGTGGATCATGGTAGAAGAAGGATATCCAACCTCTTTTCCCAAGCCTGAAATCTTCTTTGAAAATAATTTGCCTGTACTCCGCAGATTTCAGAAATAGGTCGGAAGGAGTTAGAGTCTAGAACTGATGAGAACAAGATTAGGAGAGGTCAGGAAAAGTGTGGTCCTATAGATGAAGGATATCTAACCCCTTTTCCAAGCTCAAAGCTCTTCAAAAATCTTGTCTTGCAACCAAAAGGTTGCTCCCGGTGATGTAATGGTGACCTCAAAAATAGGGTTGTAGGAGACTTGGATGGAAGGTATCAGATGAAGGGTGAAGTCTCAATATGATGGTGCTAAAGGGGTCCTTCCCTGCTTCTCTATCCAAAACTGCAATCAAGAGATTTTTTCATGAATTCATCATTGACAAACTTATCATAAAAACGGCGGAAAATATGAGTTGAATTTAGATAAATCTACTTGTTCAATTGAAACATAAATCTACCTCTAAACCTACAACGTGTTCATGATAAGAAAAGTAAAAACTATATAACTTTTCCAAGAAATCATAAACTGAAAATATATTTGGTCTGTGGTGGAAGACCTTCCTCCTCAAGCTCCAATGGAAGATGTGAGAGAGGGAGTCTTAGCACATAGTTTTAATGTTTTATATGCCACCAAACAGGTAATGAAAGAAATCAACTACTTAAACATAAAAGAAAGGCACATGTGACAAGAGATACAGAGTCTAGTGGATTGGGCCCTAATCCAAAAGCTCAGCTCCCTGAAATAAACTTAGTGGAAAAGAAACCAAATTCTCATCGTATTTCATAACCAGTCTTTTACATGAACAATGAAAGTCAGGAATGTCTAATGCAAAAGCCAAGAGTGCTCTAGTTGCATCCAGAATTCGAATCCTAGTGAGCTCTTTCTCTGGCCTATTTATGCTAGATGGTAGCTACCAATAGCTCCCTAAAAGGTAGGTATTTGTTCCCTTGGAACTCGAGAGAAGTGGATCTTGGCTCCCTTTGATCGTTTACTTTCTTGGTTGCCTCCGATTTCAAGTTGTTGGAGGAGAATATTGAAGATATATTGGTTGCCTTTAGGAGTTGAGAAGGTGTTCAACCTTCCTACAATTACTCCTTGTTGTCTACTCCGAGCCCTGATTACGCAATATTTCTCAAAATTTTCCTTATTCCCTTCATTTTCCTACATTTAAACCATATTTGGCCTCAAATCATGAGAACCATTAATACACCATTCTCACTAAGAAAAATATGAAAAAATGTAATTAAATGTGTGAGAGAGAGAATAATTAAGCTAAAAAGGTGGAATTTAACTCCTTGTAATATAACTAATGAGGGTGCTCATCATCACCCTCATACCAAATGGTTTCTCATCCTCTGAGAAACTCAGTCCTCTTTCTTGATTTTTAGGCCCTTGTGGCTTCTCTCTAACATCCTGCTAAGACTGTCATGGAAGATCTCTTAGTGGTAAAACTCTTCATTCTTTTATGCTTCCTCCCATTCCTCATCCTCCCAAGTTTGGTATTTTCTTTCATCCTGCCCCAACAATAAAGGTGGGCTAAGTTTTAGTTTTTAATCCAAGCCACTTGATCTTCATTGTTTGCATGGCTCTTTTGTACAGGGGTGCTCTTTCAAGGGTAGCTCTCAATCTCTGGAGTATGACACTCCAGGTTTCTTAGGCTAAGTGGGAGGCCACTCCATCTTCTCTGACGTGCCATCACACACTCCTCTCCTAGTAGTCTAGATATGTCATCATAATGTGCAATTTCTTGTGCTTTGGTGTTGAGATATCTGTTTGCAAGGCTGGCATCATTAGCTATCATTTGGTGGTTGTTTATGACCCCTCCAGGGCTGATGAGCTCTACCATGATTTGGAGAGGTTGTTTTCCTTCTCTCTTCATCACATTTTTTACCTCCCCTTCCCTGGTTTCTTCATTGGTAATCCAAGAGGCTAGAGCCAGCAGTTGCATGTCCCCCAACCTAGAGTTTGGGTCCGAGATGTTCATATAAGTTAGGACAATATTATGCATGTAGAACTCTGCCAATTTGGCATTATCTTCTATATTGGACTGACTACATAATTCAATAAATTTCCTATAATTCTGGAAAGGCAATGACCCATGTGATGCTAAATTTTTGATATGGAACTATAGCTACTGCTCTTTCAGATAAATGGCATAATAATTTGAGGGATGTCTGTGTTGTATTTCCTCTGTACACAGTTCTGCCATAGTGGAAATATGTTTGTCTTTTTTATGCAATTGGCCATTCAATCTTACATTCTCTGCTTGTGCCTCTTGGAGATGCTCTTTCAACACTACTTCCCTAAGTTTGAAATCATCCAAATATCTCCCCATCTCAGTGAGTTTCTCTTCCATGATCCCCACATCTTCCACATTCCTAGCTTTGGCAATTTGAATCCATTGGTGGGTGCGCCCTCTCTCTTTTTCTAGCTCATAAAACAGGGGAATGGAGAGATTTAATATAGGGATAAAACTTCATCCAAGGAATGTATATAATAGCTTAAGTTTGGTTGTGGGCTAGGATGTTGAATTGTTGTAATATCTTTTTGGGAAGATTTTGGAGAGGTTTTTCTTCTTTTTGGTTCTCCTCTTTGTTTCTTGTTTCTCAACTTGGGCATCCTCCCCCCTCAACCTATGCCCTTTTTTCATCACCTTGGGAATCCTTCCTTCCAATGGTGCCTTGTTCTCTTCCCCTTCACTAGTAAAAAATGATGAAATTAATGACTAGGTGACTAAAAATGTTAGTCACCGCAATTATTTCAAGTGAATTACAACTAAATTTGAGCAATTTTATGTGACCGAACTCAAAATGACTAACTTAAATGACTAATTTAGTCTTGGAATAAAATATGTGACTAGATAATAAGTGACTAAGCTAAAAGCGACTAACTTAAATGACTAATTTAGTCTTGGAATAAAATATACGACTAGATAATAAGTGACTAAACTAAAAGCGACTAACTTAAACGACAAATTTAGTCTAGGGATAAAAAATATGACTAGATAATAAGTGACTAAAGTAAAAGCGACTAACTTAAATGACTAATTTAGTCTAGGATTAAAATATATGACTAGATAATAAGTGACAAAATTAATAATGATTAATGTAAACGAATATTATAGTCCAAGAATAAAAATATGGGCAAATAACAAGTACAACAAGTATATGAATTAGTCATTTATGTCAGTAATTTTTAATTGTGTCACTCTATATATGGAAAATTGCAATTTTGGTACCGAAGTGTTACATTTCACTATAGGTGTCTCTGAATCCATTTGCAGTGTTAAAATTTAAAGACAAGGGGATCTCTGTATTTACAGTGATAAAATTATGAATACCCTTTTTTCTCTAAAGTTTAATAATGTAGATGGATTCATCTACAATTAACATAATTGCATGTATCATCTATCAACTGTACACTAATGCCTTCATTATAACTTTAGTAAAGGTTATAATTATATTAATTAGATAGCCAAATTAATATTTATATTTATATTTAATATTTGGCCATAAAGTTTAATTGTTAAACTTCATTGATTTATGTTAAAAGTGAGAGTTGTTTTAAATCTAAGGTTAAATCTTCATATTTACATTTAATAAATAGATAAATATAACATTTATTATGTTAAACATGTGAGTTCATTTAAATCTAGTATTAAATCATCATATTTACATTTGATAAATACTAAATAGATAAACCTAATATATATATATATCTATAGACCTATTTAGTAAATAGGTATGGAAATTTATTAATTTAAGTATGAAACTTAATTAATTTTTTAATGATGTATGAACCTTTGTTTTTTTTAAGTCAATTTTATATTCATATAGGAAAATAGGAGTACATATAGCCAGTTACAAAATAGGTGGTCTGACCTCAACTCGGTTTGTTGAAAAAACTTTGCACCAGATGAAAAAAATACAAAAGAGGGACTAGAGACATTGTCCATAAACGGTTTGCCCAAAGGCACCAAAACACATATAAAACATAATTAAAGAACACAAAATATCATACTAGTCGTCCAACGTGATGGATGCAGGGTTGTACGAGGTTTTTCCTAGATGTGGTGGAGGACAGAAGTCACACTGACCATGCCCTTCAAAGTGTGCTAACCCAGTCTCCAACTTTTCTACTTTCTTAGTGAGTTGATTTTGGCCTCGCCAAAACACTAGTAGTATCTCCCGGACTTGGCACTGTAAATAGTGTATTTGATCCAATGTTTCCATCTGCTCTTCATGCTCCTCATGACATAATCTCTCAATTGTGTCCACTCTTTCCATTAGGCTATTGATAAGTGCACGACAGTTCTCTAGGCATCAATGTTGGATAACCTTCCCCTCATTTAACTCAAATCAATCAAATCCTCGATTTCCCTTGCCACCACGACCTCCTCTGGCCCGACGACTCTGATTTTGAACCCTCAAACCCCCGCCTCTACTATCCCCTCGCTTACCTCCTCCATAGCCCCCATGCGCACCCACACTAGCAAGTCGCGCACACCCCGCAGTCTTTCCACCCTATCATGGAGCCGCCATGATTATTTATGAGTTTTCCACTCCCACAGGGCCATGGACGACAGGGGAGGGAGAACACCCACACCACATCAGGGGCTTCATAATTTTCCAAGATCAAGGAACCTTAGCGTGTGCAGAGTCCTGAGACCATACCTCCCACTATAGAAAACAAACACCACCAACGAAGTAGCCAAATGTTGTCTCCCACCACCACAAGGAAGCACAGAGGCACCTCCCACTACCAGATAAAGACTTCCACCACCAGCAAAACCAAATACCATCACCAACCAAACCAACATAGTAAATTGAACAACAAACGATGACAAAGTAGCCAAAGCTTGAGAATAAAATCCCCCAGGGTAGTGACCAGCCTCCAAATTCTCCACATAGAGACCACACACCAATCCATCAAACATCGTCACACCCACGCTAGAGGGCACGAAATTTGGAAAAGAAACTAGTTTTCCGCCACCACCCTTGAGGTTTCCTGGACTGCAAATTCTAGCTTCCTCTCTTATCATGAAAAAACAGGCTCACAGAAAGCTAAGAAAAATGGAAACCAATGAGCTCACTTCCCTTCAACTTCCTATCCTTAACCCATACATAGTCAATGGCTAAGAAACCGAGCAGTAGGGATCGGTTGAACACACCGCACCAGCAAATTCCCACAACAAGCACACACAAGCCAATCCCTCCATAAACCTTCCTATGACGTTTACGCATCCTCTTCAGAGGCCACCGTCAAACCATATTTATGAGTCTAATGTTGGGCTCCCTCATCTTCCCTCGCCTTATCCTTTCACCACCTCCGAACTCCAATGTGCAGTTATTTTTCACACGAATTGCCAACGTGAAGCCAGTAACTCTCCCACTGCATGCGTTATGGTGAAGGGACCAAGAGTATCGTCCCTCACCCTCACTCCACTTATATTTACTCATGCGAGACACCTTCCACATGTTGCTCATACCTCACCCCCATCAATGAGTATTGTATGAACCTTTGTTAATTTACTTATGAACCTTAATTAATTTTGTAATCATGTATGAACTTTTATTAATTGTTTGATATGAACCTTGGTTAATTTTTAATGGTATTATGAACTTTTGTTAATTATTTAGGTATGAAATTTATTTAATTTTTTAATAATATATAAACCTTTATTAATGGCTATAAATATGTAATTCAAAATATTTAAGTATGGTTTATTGTGTAATAATGGATAAATGTGTTTAGTTTTATCAATTTCTATGAGAATTGTACCAATGAATATATTTATTTCATTTAATACATAATTTACATGATTATATCAAATTAATCTTTAAATAAAACAATATTATTGGATTTATATTTGATTAATAATCAAAGTAGTAAATCTCTTTTTGCAAAAGAGCTCCCCTCAAGTCCTGCATAGTAGGCACTTTGAAGCCCTTTCCCGTAGCTATAATAGAGTCCCGCATAGATTTGTAATAAGGTGAGAGAGAAACATTAAATGGGATATCTGCATCATACCACCATCTAGAAATGTACTAAAAAGTGTTGGGTGTGGAGCCTGATTATCTTGTTTATTTTGTATCACAGCATTGGACCCCTGTACCTTAATGGGGTGGCAACGCTGCCTCTAATTAAACGTTGTCTGGGGGGTCCAGGGGGGCCGGCTACAACTTTATGGAGCCCCCCACTCCTGGTGGGGGGTTTCGGGGGCAGTGCCCCCGAAGCTAAATTGCATTTGTGTATTGTATGTGTATTCTCAGAGTGAGAAACAGATAGGGAGAATGTGAGAGAGAACAGAGGACATTACAATGGATCTGTTGGAGGTTTTATCTCTTCATTTTGCTGGATAATAGAAAGGAAGGACTGGCTGTTCGGGGTGGATGTAGCCCAAACTGGGTGAACCACTTATATCTGTGTCTCTCTGGTTTGATGTGTTTGATGTGCTTATGTTTTCCGCATATTTTATGTGTTGCATTTATCTGTAATATATAATTTTATAACAACTGGTATCAGAGCTGAAGGTCTATTTAGCTGATAAACTCGCCGGAAAGAAGGGTTCTTGGTTCAAGTGGGAGCAATGGCGAAAGATGGAAAGTTCAAGGTCGAGAAAATTAATGGCCAAAACTTCTCACTGTGGAATATGCAGATGGAAGATTATCTGTATCAGAAAGATCTGTACCTACCATTGAGCGGAAAAACAAAGAAGCTGATGACTATGACAAACGAATAATGGGAGATTCTCGATAGAAAGGCATTTGGAACAGTACAGTTGTGCCTCGCGGCGTCAGTAGCCTTCAATATTTCGAAGGAAACAACAACAGAGGGTTTGATTAATGCATTCGAGAAACTATATGAAAAACTCTCGTCCTCAAATAAGGTATTTCTTATGAAACTTTTATTTAATATGAAGATGTCGGAAGTTGGATCTATCGCAAACCATTTAAATGATTTTAATACAGTTACTAGTCAGTTAAGTTCTGGAGGGGTAAACTTTGATGATGAAGTTAGGGCTCTTTTATTTCTATGCTCATTGCCAAAAAGTTGGAATGGTTTAGTTATGGCCATTAGTAACTTTTTCTCTGGATCTAGTACTTTAAATTTTGATGATGTTGTCAGTGCTATCCTTAGCGAGGAAATGCGACGGAAAAGCTCTGGTGAGACATTGGGTAATGCTTTGAGTGTAGAGTCTAGGGGAAGAAAAATGGAAAGAGGAAAGAGCTTAGGATATCACAGTAAGAAAGGCAGATCCAAGTCCAGATCAGGGATAGTGTACTGGAAATGTGGAAAGAAAGGACACCTAAAGAAATATTGTAGATCTTGGAAGGGAAAATAAGGAGACGCACATCAAGAAAACAATCATGAAGAAAATGTGATAGGTGATGTGTTACAAGATGCTTTGATTCTTTCTTTCGAAAATGTTACTAATTCATGGGTGGTAGATTCAAGGACCTCATTCCATGCCACACCTGATAAGAAATATTTTCATAACTATGTTCAAGGAGATTTTGGACAAGTTCGTTTGGGTGATGATAAACCCTGTAAAATTGTTGGAATGGGTAAGGCTCTTGTAAAACAGCAGAATGGAAACCAATGGATATAAAGGAGGTAATGCATGTTCCAAATCTGAAGAAAAATCTAATTTCAACAGGGCATTTAGGCGGTGAAGGTTGTGTGACAACTTTCACAGATAAAACTTGGAAGGTCACCAAAGGAGCCCTGTTAATAGAAAAAGGCGAAAAGGTTGGTACATTGTATTTATGCAATGGCATTTCTAACTCTGTTAATGCTTTAACTTCCAAAGGAGAAAATTTAGCATTATGGCACCATAGGCTCAGAAACATGAGTGAGAAGGGGATGAAGATTCTTCACTCAAGAAATTTGTTGTCGGGTTTGTTGTCGGGTTTGAAGAATGTTGATTTGGATTTCTGTGAGAATTATATTTATGGAAAACATAAGAGAGTCAGATTTCTCAGACTTGGGAAAGAAGGGAAGAGAGAAAAATTAGAGCTTGTGCATACAGATGTATGGGGAACTACTTAGGTATCATCTCTCAGTGGCTCTCGCTATTATGTTACTTTTATTGATGATGCAACTAGAAAAACTTGGATTTATTGTATTCAGAATAAATATGATGTAATTAGGGGAACTTTGAGGTCTAAAATGGACCTCCTAAGAAAAATGTACAACCAAAATAAACTTTATAAGAACCAATAGGATTCAAGATGATGATGTCAACCATGGGGGATGATTCACCATTTTTAAGTAAAAGGGTAAAAATATTAAAAAATAATAAAATAATAAAACTACTTTTTCAACTCGTATTTTCAACTTATCTCTCAAAGTTTTTAATAAAATTTCGAGCAGGAGTACTTTTTGGATGCAAAATTTAATTCCTCATCCAAGGAGTACCCATGTTGCATACTTTGATAGACTCTTCTACACGAAAAATGAGAAATACATGAAAATACGTGATTGCAATCACGTTTTTCATGTATTTCCCATTTTTCATGTAGTAGGATCCATATAAAGTATGCAACATGGGTCTTCCTTGGATGAGGAATTAAATTTTTCATCCAATTAGTACTCTCGCTTGAAATTTGATTAAAACCTTTGGGAGATAAGTTGAAAATACGAGTTGAAAAAGTAGTTTTTCCTTTTTTCCCTCAAAAATTTGATGATGTAATCAAATATTATTTTATTATTTCCACTATTATTTTATAATTTCCTTAGGAGGCCAATTTTCAACCTCAAAATTCCCCTAATGTATTTGATACTTTTAATAAATGGAAAGCTTTGGTTGAGATTGAGACAGGAAAGAAGTTGAAGTGTCTCAGATTAGACAATGGAGGTTAATATTGCAACAAAGAGTTTGATAGGTATTGTTCAGAGCATGAAATTCGCAAAGAGAAGACAGTTCCAAGAACACCACAAGAGAATGGTGTGTCAGAAAGAATGAACAGAACAATCATGGAGCGTGCAAGGTGCATGATATTGCATGCAGGATTGCCTTTACAATTTTGGGCAGATGCTATAGATACTGTTGTTTATCTAATAAACAGAGGGCCTTCAAGTTTCTTGGATGGTGTTATTCCAAAGGAAGCATGGACAGGTAAAAAGGTAAACTACTATTTTTTAAAGCCTTTTGGTTGTGAGGCCTTTGTCCATATTAATAAAGAAAACAGAACAAATCTTGAGGTAAAATCAAATAAATGTACCTTTATTGGATATGGTGTTAATTATTTTGGTTATCGCTTATATGATTATGAAAATCACAAAATCATTAGGAGCATAGATGTAATATTCAATGAAAAGGTCTTGTATAAGAATCAATTGTGGGAAAAGAAATAGGAAAAATAAAGCAAAGAATACACAGTTCTTGATGAGATCATAGAAAAAGTAAAGGTGCCTGAAAATAATAATAATTAACAGCCACAACAACAACAACCACCACAACAGCAACAGGCACCTCAAACACCTGAAAGTCGTGTTAGAAGATCTACCAGGATAAGTAGACCCCCTGAATGATACTCTCCTTCGTTATATTATTTATTGTTGACTGATTCTGGTGAACCCAAATATTATGAAGAAGCAATGCAGGTTGAAACCAAGAAGAAGTGGGAGCTAGCCATGAAAGAAGAGATGGACTCCTTAATGCATAACCGGACTTGGGACTTAGTCAGGTTGCCTGCAGGTAAAACTACATTGCAGAATAAATGGGTTTACAGGCTGAAGGAAGAAGATGGAGGAAAGCAAAGGTACAAAGGTAGACTTGTGGTGAAGGGGTTTGCACAAAAGAAAGGTATTGATTTTGATTAAATATTTTCTCATGTTGTTAATATGACTTCAATCAGAACTATTTTAAGTCTTATAGCAGCGGAATATTTACATCTTGAACAGTTAGATGTAAAGACAACATTTCTCCATGGAGATTTGGAGGAAGAGATCTATATGGAGCAATCATAAGGATATGAGGTCAAAGGGAAAGAAAAAATAGTGTGCAGGTTAAAGAAGAGCTTGTATGGCTTAAAACAGGCTCCAAGGCAGTGGTATCTAAAATTTGACAAGTTTATGTCTAAACAAGGTTATACTAGATGTCACTTTGATCATTGTGTTTATATGAAAAAGAAAAATGATGGCAACTATATTGTATTATTATTGTATGTAGATGACATGCTTGTTGCAGGGTCTAACATGCCGGAAATAAATATGCTCAAGAAAATTGGCAAATTCCTTCGCAACGAAGGATTTGGGAGCTACAAAACAAATCCTTGGTATGAGAATAACTAGAGACAGGAAAAATAACAAATTAACACTGTCTCAAAATGAGTACATACAAAAGGTGTTGAAAATTTTTGATATGCAGAATGAAAAACCAATTAGTACACATTTTTCTATCCATTTCAAATTTAGTAAGGAGATGTGCCCCAAGACCCAAGAAGAAATGGACTATATGTCTAAAGTTCCATATGCATCAGCAGTTGGAAGCTTAATGTATGCAATGGTCTGAACAAGGCCTGATATTTCACATGCAGTGGGAGTTGTAATCAGGTACATGAACAATCCAGGAAAAGAACATTGGATGGAAGTGAAATGGATTCTCAGATATTTGAGAGGTACCACAAATCAAGCATTATGCTTTGGTGGTTCCAACATTTCTCTACAGGGATATGTTGATGCAAATATGGCAGGTGACATATATAACAGGAGCACTACAGGATATGTATTTATTGTAGGTGGAACAACTGTCAGTTGGGTTTCAAAAATTCAAAGTGTTGTTGCACTTTCAACAACAAAAGTAGAGTATGTTGCTGCTACAGAGGCTAGTAAAGAAATGATTTGGTTACAAAGGTTTATGGATGAATCGGGTAAGAAGCATGATATGGGCACATTATATAGTGATAGCCAAAGTTCCATTCATCTTGCAAATAACTCAGCATTTCATTCCAAGACTAAACACATACAACTCAAGTACCATTTCATACGGTCAATATTGGAAGATGGACAGTTGAAGCTAGAAAAGATACACACTAGCCAGAATCCTACAGATATGCTAACAAAAGTTGTAGCCAAGGAGAAAATGAGAATATGCTCAGTTTCAATTGGTCTTCAAGTATGGTGATGAAGATGAGAAACAGCTAGGTCCAAAGTGGAGTCATTTTCCAGCAAATGAAGCAGTGGTGGAGTTGCTACAATCAGTCTCCAAGTGGGAGAATGTTGGGTGTGGAGCTTGATTATCTTGTTTATTTTGTACCACAGCGTTGGACCCATGTACCTTAATGGGGTGGCAATTCCGCCCGTAATTAAATGTTGCCTGGGGGGTCTGGGGGGGCGGTTGCGCCCTCGAAGCTAAAAACAAATGTAAAATTTCCTTGTAAAAGTATAGTAATTGCTAGTTAATCTAGGTCGTTCATTAGGCAGATGATCTCACGGTAGAGGTTATGTTTAGTTTAGGTTTTTTTTCCCTAGAAGGCAACCCCTTGCTTGTATGAGGGCATTGTATTGCATATGTGTATTGTATGTGTATTCTCAGAGCGAGAAACATATAGGGAGATTGTGAGAGAGAACAGAGGATATTAAAGTGGACCTGTTGGAGGTTGTGTCTCTTCATTTTGCTGGATAATAGAAAAGAAGGAATGGATGTTCGGGGTGGACGTAGCCCAAACTGGGTGAACCACGTATATCTGTGTCTCTCTAGTTTTATGTGTTTTGTGTGCTTGTTTTTTCCACATATTTTATGTGTTGCATTTCTCTGTAATATATAATTTTCTAAAAAAAGAATATTCTTTGCAGAGTGAAAAGACATGCCATATAACCCTCGATGATGGAGAGCTTGGCCTTCACATTTTTGTTTGACAGGTCAGATTTCCTGATGGGGGAGATGGTGAAGTGGGTTTATTAGCATATATGGCAGCAGTAATGAACCCTGATTTTGGAGGAAAGAATGGGAAGAAGGCTCCTTTTGGAGGACCGACGACTTGGGTACATTGACAGAGGAAACCAAATATGTATTAGCCAATGCCGCCATAATTCCATTTCTCTATCAAGATTTATTCGTCAAATACTCATAATGTCCCTTAACCTGAAATGGTGCCAATTTTATGTACCCAAGCGCACGCAGTGGACTAGAGACAAGATAAAAACCCCTACATTGTCACCATTTAAGAGCTCGAAGGTGTGAACGTGGATTAGAGACAAGATCAAAAACCCTACAACATCGCAATCTCGGAGCTCGAAAGAGTGACTTTAAATAATTAGAGGGTTTTAAAGCTTAGCATCGTGGGATTTGGCCTCGACAGAAAAATCTTGCTTTTCATTTTCAACTGCACCAATTTAGACTCCCTCGACTTGTTGGAAAACTATTTGACTAGCGAGATACCAATTAAGCTCCAATATATGGTAAATGAAATCTAATTCCCTTGTCATGAATCCTATGCGCTTATCTAAATGTCAAATATCTCCATGATAATAGGATCACGGGAAAAGGTGTTTGACTTTGGACATTCAAAGATTGGATCCAAAGGTAGTTTTTTCCCTTGGGTACCTTGATCTTGAATACTTTAGAAGGCAACAACTGACAGATAAATCTGATGTGTATTCTTTTGGAGTAGTGTTACTATAGTTCTGGTGTGCAAGGGAAAATATTAATCTTGTTTTTCCCAGAGAAAAATTCAATATAAAAGAGTGGGAAATGCATTGGCACAAAAAGGGCAAGCTTGAAAAAATCATTGACCCTCACCTTCTTGGGACCATCAACTTTGGTTCTCTAAAAATGTTTAGGGAGACTACCGAAAAGTTATTGGAAGAGATGGGCTTCGACAAGCCTTCCATGGGAGATGTTCTATGGAACCTGGAATATGAATTTCAACTCCAGGAGATATCCATGCAAAATGATATATATGAGGATAGTAAAAATCATATTGCAGATGTTCCTTTGTGCTACCCAGATCTTGAGCCTTTTGGTCCAAGTTCAGTATGACTTCAAGTCTTCTACGAAAGTTCTAAATTTATATATTTCATTAATGAGGATGTAGCATTTTGGAGTTCTCAACATCCTACAGAGGGATAGTTATGAGAATTTACCTATTGTTTGGAACATGTTCTCCTTCAGTCGATGTGACACATAGTGGATCCATACTTTGGTGCAAGAGTTCCTTACCTCAGGATGTTTGCACAAGATTCAGGGAAAAGTGAACACACAACACTAGTGGTTTTGGTTTGGGAGGAGAGCTACAAGTATGTAGAAGAGATTGAGGGAACATAAATTATGTTCCTTTTCATTGTCGAGAGCCTGAGACTTTTTATACTAGTATTATTAGATGAGGTGTTGGTGGAAGTGATGATGATTTAGAAGATGCAACCACAAGCGTTGTGTTCTCACAATTGGTGAATCCCCATGGGAGGTGAACACAAAACAAAAATCCTTTGCCATGTTCCAAATTTACTAAATTATCACATGCAGAGAACATTGGTGAATGTGAAATGGTTAGGTTTGGTACTTGTTTTTTGCATATCACATTAAAAATCTAGTGCCTCCTCGTAAAATCCTCTCCTCGTATAATCAACCACCATTACAGACGATTACACCACACTTCATTTAGAAATTTAGTTATGTAGGTAGGGTGCCCCTATCTCCCATCTCCCTATAGAGTAATTTGGTCACATATTCTTTCTTCTATGATACTGGTTCCTCTCTCTTAATTCCTATCTATTGTCCTTCTTCTCTCTCCCTTTTTCTCCTACCTCCCTCTCTCTTCCCCAATATTAGGTGGAGCAAGAGTATAAGAGCCAACTTTCTCATGAATGTGGGACACTCGAACTTAAGCTTTTTTGTAGCAGTCATGAGGTGCACTGTGGTTATTGAGACTTCATCACATGGCCATTCTCTAGACTTAAATTGTGTGACAACATTGTGGCTAAGTTTGAAACTGGAGATTGAACATACATTTGGTTTAATTGCAATAGACATTTTCATCAAGAAATGTAAAGCAATGGCTAACAAATACTAGAAATTAATAAATAGAGAAGACATGGCAACAAGCAATACAAAATTTTTACATTGAGACACCAATAATAAGCAACTATTGTGCACAAACAGAGATGAATGAAACTATCATCTTAACCCATAACCCATTAAACACTAATTCCCAACCCTAACCCATTTAACCCCCTAAACCTATAAACCCCTAACCCATTTAACTCCTAAAACCTAAACCTCTAACCCTTAACCCCTAAACCCTTAACCACTAACCCATTTAACCCCATAAACCCCTAAAACCCTAACCCATTTAACCCCATAAACCATAAACCTCTAAACCCTTAACCCCTAACCCCTTAAACCCTAATTCCCGACCCCTAACCCATTTAACCCCCTAAACCCTTAAAAACCTTAACCCATTTAACCCCCTAAACCTCTAAACCCCTAACCCATTTACCCCCTAAAACCTAAACCTCTAAACCCTTAACCCTTAAACCCTTAACTACTAACCTGTTTAACCCCCTAAACCCCTTTAACCCTAACCCATTTAACCCCCTAAACCCCTAAAACCCACCCATTTAACCCAATAAACTCTGAACCTCTAAACCCTTAACCTCTAACCCCTTAAACCTTAATTCGTGACCCCTAACCCATTTAACCCCCTAAACCCTAACCATTAATCCCTAACCCCTAACCCCTAAAATCCTTAACTGCTAAATCCCCTAACCCCCTAAACCCTAAACCTCTAACCCCTTAAACCCTAATTCCAAACCCCTAACCCATTTAACCCCCTATACCCCTAAACCCCTAACCCATTTAACCCCCTAAACCGTAAACCTCTAAACCCCTAACTCATTTAACCCCTAAACTTCTAAACCCTTAACCCCTAACCCATTTAACCCCTAAAACCCCTAAACCCCTAACCCATTTAACCCCCTAAACCCTAAAACTCTAAACCCTTAACCCTTAAACCCTAATTCCCGACCCCTAACCCATTTAACCCCCTAAAACCCTAACTTATTTAATCCCCTACCCTAACCCCTAACCCCTAAAATCATAAATTGCTAAATCCCCTAACCCCCTAAACCTCTAAACCCCTAACCCATTTAACCCCCTAAACCCTACCCTATAACCCCTTAAACTCTAACCCCTTAACCCCTTAACCCCCAACCCCTAACCCCTAAAATCCTTAACTGCTAAATCCCTTGACCCCCTAAACCTCTAAACCCCTAACCCATTTAACCCCTAAACCCTAAACCTCTAACCCTTAACCCCTAACCCCTTAAATCCTAATTCCCAACCCCTAACCCATTTAACCCCCTAAACCCTAACCCTATTAACCCCTAACGACCCCTAACCCCTAAAATCCTTAATTTTTAAATCCCCTAACCCCCTAACCCATTTAACCCCCTAAACCCTGAACCTCTAAACCCTTAACCCTTAACCCCTTAAACCCTAATTCCGAACCCCTAACCCATTTAACCCCCTAAACCCCTAAAACCCTAACTCATTTAACCCTCTAAACCATAAAGCTCTAAACCCTTAAACCCCTAAAATACTAACACCTAAACCCCTAAACCCCTAAACTATTAATGTTTAACCCATAACCCATTAACCCCTAAAATCCTTAACTGCTAAATCCCCTAACCCCTAAGCCCCTAACCCCTAATCCCTTAACCACTAACGCCTTATTCACATAACCCCTAACTACGCCTAAATCCCCTAACCTGTAAGCCCCTAATCCCTAATCCCTTAACCACTAACTCATTATTCCCCTAACCCTTAAATGCGCCTAAATCCCCTAACCCATAACCCCACAATCCCTAACCCCTTAACCACTAACTCATTATTCCCCTAACCCCAATCCCTAATCCCTTAACCACTAACTCATTATTCCCCTAACCCCTAAATGTGCCTAAATCCCCTAACCCATAAGCCCCCAATCCCTAACCCCTTAACCACTAACTCATTATTCCCCTAACCCCTAAACCCTAAACCTCTAACCCCTAAGCCCCTATTCCCCTAACCCCTAAGCCCCTAATACTTAATCCCTTAACCACTAACTTATTATTCCCCTAACCCCTAAGCCTCTATTACTTAATCCCTTAACCACTAACTTATTATTCCCCTAACCCTTCTAACATTCCTTAAAACCCGTTGGGATTAGCCATTCCAAACAATAGCAGGTCTAGTTGGGACCTACAATCGGGTTATTTCCCCCTTGTTGGTAAGGTGGAATACCATGAGCAAAACCATGGGTTGTAAAAACCTCTCCCAAATTTAATATTTTATATCAATTTTATTTTAATAATTAATTAATTAATTTCTATAAAAACTCTTCTCGATAAATCACATAATTTTTTTAAGGTCGGACGCCTTTCAAACCACTTGTTGTATGGTTCATCATCAATGTTTTAAAATAAATTTATTAGAATGAAATTGAATTGATTTTTGAAGCTTATTTTTAAATCAATTGTTGAAATTACAAGGAATCACGAGTATGCTCAACATCCATCAAACAATAATGGGCATGATATTAAAAATGATATTTGAAGGGCATAGTTTTAAAAATGAGGTTTAAAAATGATGTTTAGAATGATATTTGGAGGTCATAATATTAAAAATGATGGTTGGAAAAATGGAGGGAGGGAGAATTCATTTTTCATTTAAATTTTAGACATGAGTTAAAATAACATTGCTCCCGCCCAAAACACATCACTTTGTTTTTGTCATCTCCAACTAGCTTAGTGATTAGGGCTTTTGTTATGGGTCTTGTTCTTGCAACTGCCTTACTGCAATTCCTTCTGGGTGCGTTTAAATCTCCTCCTACTGAAATCTCATCTTGGCGCAATTTCCCATTCCCTATTCTTGCAGCCACGTTGATGGCCCTGTGTGTACATATCGTGGAAGCTCTTGCCACTGGTTACTCTCATTTGATAAATCAAAACAATTCGTTATGAGAACTGGAAGTTAATGACAAGGATTAACACGGTCGCCCCATAGACGAAGATAGAAGGACTAGCCATGGCATCATTTCTCAGGTAAAATATATGAATTTTATTATAATACATAGATCTCGATATCGCATTTGAATAAAACATAAAATTCAATGTATTTCAATTTTAATCATGTAACAATGTACTCAGAAAATACAAATTGCATCGTTCATATTCATTTCTACTAAACATAAAGGATATGTCTATTGATGAAGCTGACAAATATATATATGTTGCCTAAAAAGGTTAGATTACTTGTAAAAGTCAAAGTCTGTGTCTGGTTTTTAAACATTAGACCTGTAACCCTTTTCAAAATCCTTTGGGAGAATAACATAGTGGTTTTTCTGCACTACATGCATACCAGCTTCTTGGCAAATTGCAGTTATCTCTGCAGCACTAATTTTATCAAGCTGAGATACATAGTCATAAAGGTCTACCTAGTCACTAAGGTTCAGTTTCGATGTACAAACCTGGAAAACAAGACATTTTTTCCTCCTATAAGGTAGAGGAAACTCAATTTTCCCATCATGTCTTCCAGGACACAGAAGTGCGGGATCCAATATATCTGCTCTATTGGTTGCCATAATCACCTTCACATTCACAGTTTGATCAAAACCATCCATCTGATTTAAGAGCTCCATCAAGATCCTCTGAACCGTGGTGTTGCTATTGCAATTATAGAGGTGGAAAAAATGGGAAGGAGAGACATTATGGTCACATGGAGAGGTACAGAGACAATGCTGGAATGGATAGAAGACCTACAGGGCTAGCTAGTTCTATTCACGTTGAAGCAAGCCCATGGTCACAAGAATGGACGCAATTCTGAGACTCAGCCCATGATGGTAGAATGCGGGTTCCTCAGCGTTTACAAAAATCACTCGCGGTACAGTCACATGAGTGCCAGGGATGTGGTTGTCGTAGAGATCGAGCCCTATCAACTCCAGTTTGAGCATAAAACTGTGTTGTTGTGATTGCATCCACCTCATCAATGAATATTATTGCAGGTGCATTCTCTTTAGCAAGGTGAAAGACATCACGAACCATCCTTGTCCCCTCTCCAAGATAATTCTGAATAAACTCAGAGCCAACGACCCGAATGAAAGTAGTTGTAGTGTGGTTCGCGACGGCCTTGGAAAGCATGGTCTTCCCCATACCTAGAGGGCCATAAAAAATAACACCCTGGGGAGGGTCTATCCCGATCTACTTGTAAAGCTCATGGTGTGTGAGTGGAAGCTCCACGACTTCTCGAATCTCTTGTTTATGTATGTCACAGCCCCCAATATTATTGTAGGTTACATGCAGTTTCTCAGACTGGGAGAGGAGTGAGATAGAGGAGTCTACCTCATGTGGGAGGACGTCCACTAGGGCATTCAAATGTCGATGGAGGGCTACCGAGGTAGAGGGATTTAGGAGCTCCCTGTTGATTGTGCTCAAAATCCTCACATAGTAGTTCGATCCCGTTGTTGAACCCACTATTCTGTTTTTTTGGTCAACCATCTCCATGAACTGCCCAATCGCCAGAGGCACCGACTGGATCCCCTTTACCTCCTCCCAGGCTCTCAACAGTTCTCTCTTTAGATTTTTTTTCTCATCCTTCACGTATTCTTATTGAATGTCGATGAACTCCATATATCTCCATAGCGATTTCAACCTGCTGTACAGATCTTCTTTGTCCATGTCGGAATGGGAATGGGGATGGGGAGGATAAATACTCATCTCTATATTTCCCGTTGGACCCTCGTCCAAGATTTAGCACCATAGCCGATGCAGCCATTGTCGCCTTACCTTGCCTTTCCCTCGCAAAAACCAGAACAGAGCCGAGGCTTTCTTCAGTGAAAGGAAATTGTGTCAGACAAAATCTAATACATTAATGTATCATATGCTTTAGAAATAAGTTTTAATTTTTATTTATTGTCTAAGATTTATGAATCTCTGGATGATGACGGATGTTGAGATTTGTTCTGATATATCGTAATTTATGAATCAGGTGTTGGAATTTGAATTAGGTGTCTGTTATAAAAGTTGATGTAGATCTGAAGACTGGAAGGGAAGAAGTTACAGGTCTGAGCAATAGGTTATGGTTTTTCTGTTGCACGAATCTAGTTTTCCCAAATGTAAGTTTACGTATCCCTCTTCTGTAATATTGTCTCATTATACTCTTAGGTGTGTTGTTATTAATTGTTCTCTGTCCAATCTCCTTATTGTATCTTTATTTCTCATTGTTTGTTGTCTTCCATAATGCTATTTTATTCAAAAAAACATAGAAATGATATTTACAAGAAAATTTTATGCTCAACATTCAGGTGTCCACTAAACATAAGTATTTAGAATATTATGAAGAAATCTAATGCCAAAACATCAATGGTCTAGCAACAATATTCATCCAAAAGAGAAAATGTTTATTGCCCAAGACTTATGTGATAAGTCATATAAAAAGCACAAAATTTTGAAACAATAAATTGTTAAGGACAATGGTGGAATTAAAATTTGTTTGGCCTTACTGCTGAGATGAGTTAACTAAGTCGTGAGTCCAACTCTCTTCCAGCATGCCATACATGTTGGCAGCAAGTGAGTTTTACAAGTACTTGTAGGTCAAACCCTGACCCCTGAATAACTTGTGGGCAATTTACCTACCTGAGTGTCCAACTCATAGGTGAATGGAGAAATGTTAGGTGTCAAATATATTATATAAATGCCAAAATTTTACCTGCCTGAGAATCCAACTGACAGGTGGATGGAGAAATCTTAGGTGTCAAATATATTATATAAATGCCAAATTTTTACTTGCTTGAGATTCCAACTCACAGGTGGATGGAGAAATCTTAGGTGTCAAATATAAATGCCAAAATGGGAAAGAAAAACCTCATTTTGGACAATATATGCTTCCAAGTTATTTGCAAGTCTGCGGAACTCTTACACTTCATATTTGCAGAGTTTTCTGCTGAAATATTTTTTTTTAATGCTGGCAAGAGCACCACTAGAGGGGGGAGATGTGCAATGCAATTTTTGCAACAAATTTGTTAGTGGGGGCATAGTCTCTTCAAAATACCTTTTGGCTCAAATATAGGAACAAATGTAAGATAATTCCCAAGTGTGCCTACAGATGCATATAGTTTATATGGTATTGAAGGTGCAAAAGAAAAAAATGGAAGAAAATCAAAAGCTACAGAGGATGAAATTGGTGGTGCTTGTGTGTTTTTTTTCTGCATCTGTTCCTTAAATCAGAAAGTGCAAATGTCATTTCTGATTCTCTTGAGATACTTTATGTTCCCTACCAGAAGACTCTCTTAGTCCAGCTCCTAATCTTGGTGGTGGTTCGTATTTTTATATGTTTTATTCACTAACTCATGGGTTTATAACAAAAATTGCATTGTACAAGCAACACCCCTTTTTCTAATCATTTTGATAAAAAATTTAGGGTTTTTGAGATTTTTTCCAACCAATGACCTCCAATTTTTGTAAAAATCATAAATAAAGAAAGTGATGAGATCCTAAGAGTTTAAACTTTATTTTTTTCAAAACTTGGGAGCATATTACATGAATCATATGAAATGTTTATTTCCATTAAGCATGAGGGTAGAATTATTAACTTAAATGGTCTTTAACACAATCCCTCTAGATTTGTCTCTTCAAATGTGAGGGCACCCACTCTCATAAAGGACATGTTGGGAGTTTAAACTTTAGTGTTTTCAAACCTTGGGCACATATGACATGAATCATATGAAATTTTTATTTCCATTAAGCATGAGGGTAGAATGATTAACTTGAATGGTCTTTAACACAATCCCTCTAGATTTGTCTCTTCAAATGTGAGGGCACCCACTCTCATGTTTTCATTTACTGATATTAGCCTTTAGGAAAAGATAAGAAAATATAAATTGAACTAATGTATCAATCCATGTGAACATGATACCCATTTTCCCTCTCACACACTCAATGTGCAAACTTTGTCTCCTAAAGGACATGATTTGAGTAGTATATCAGTTGCCTCGAAAACTTAGGTTCGAGTCAATTATTCATGCAACATGATACTAAGAAGTTGCTAAGTTGTCTCCTACTATTATGCTAAATTTCTCAGCATTAGTTCAGAAATTCTAGATGACTCTCATGGTGTTGCAATGTTATTTAATCTTATAAGTTGGCATACTTTCTTAGTCCCACGGTGCTGAAAAACTTTCCTCAACTATTAATCCTAAAGAAGCCCAATAATGGGTGAACATGGATAGGCCAGCTTGAATTTTCTCACATGTCTTCCATCTCACTTAGACATTTATTTTGGGAGCTCTTATACATTTACTATGTCAGTTTACTAAGGCCTAATACAGGAAAAATAAATAACAAGTGTGTGCAAGCAGCAACACACTTGACTACATTGAACTCCGCAGCCTAGCCTTATGATGGATGTACATTTTAAGGGCTTCTTTTCCTAATTCAAAATCGCTAAAGATATATAAACTAACTATTTCATTTTTTCTACAATTCCAATAATGTACATGGTAAAGCTTCTTCTCCAAATCTCTTTTGTTGCATATGGTAGGCCTATGAATATCACTCAAGCTTGGATACTGAAGCATAATGCAACACACAGACACCACAAGTCACCACTATGTTTTGGTTTACGAAGGCTAGTCGTGCATTATTGAATGACTAGTGAAGTATCAACCAACGAATAAGTAAGTTTCAAGCTTTGGAGAAGTCACAATATATATGATATAATTTTGTCTTGTGATTGGCCTCTTTGACGCAATTCTTTCTAGGAATGCCTCTTATCAAAAAAAATAATTTCTTTCCTAACAGAGTTATGATCCTCTTGAAAATACCAGGTTCACTAGAACATTGGAAGAAAATATCTAATGCATGCCATCATGCTAACACTACAAGCCATTGTAGAAAATAGAAACAAAGGTGATAGTATCTATAACTACATTGTAGACATGTTACAGGATTAATACTTTCTTTAATGCCTATTCTCCAACATCCATAGCATTACCAATAAATAATCATAGTTTGCATTTAACTCTCCAAATAATATACATTCCAATAAGAAGTTTCCAATCATATTTTTTACCTTTGTGGCAATGATTTTCCTTATGCCACTGCTCTTCACTTTTTAACTATATCAGATTTCCTATATTGATGACATTCCTCTTACCTAATATGACTCAACTATCAAACAACTATCTCACCTGTAATTCTAGATAAAATGAGAAGTGAAAATCAAAAATAACAAAGAAACTGAAAAATGATAGAACATACGCTATGTAAGCAAATAAATAGGGTAGTATGCATGATATGCTATTCCATAATTCACTACCTTTCCCATTTATAAAATAGTTTCTACAACAATTCCACTTGCATATTAGTTCTTTATGTTTGCTATTTATTGAGATTTTTGGTTCATATGGGTATTACAATCAGCTTTTCCACGGGAGATACATATGGCTTATGCAATCGACATACCATCATAGCTATTCTTTAGCAATTCAACATTTCATGATAAGAAGCTATAGCGTTGAAACATTTCCTTTACTTGTTTTGGCTTCCTAATTGTTATGTATGACATATATAATACCAGTTGTCCATTGATTCATCATGACCAAATGAAAAAGGATTTAACTCGTTGCTAAATGAAAAAATGTGACAGGATAGGATTGGAGGGATTTTGTGCAAATTCTAATGAAAAATAAAAAAGTGAAGGCACGCACGTCCAGTCGTAGTGATAGTAGGGTTTCCTATTTATAATATTCTAGAGTTATTATTATTATTATTTGTTCATTTATTTCCTCGTCGTTTTTCCATGGTCAAGGTGTTTCTCAATTTTGTCGATTTCACGAATTCTAAACACACCGCTTGATGTCTTGTAGTGGAAATACCTCACATCTTAGCATAGTTCCAAGATCTAGTTCGTATTCTAATAGCTAAAATTGTGGAAGATTTGCAAGTGCCTTCTACTGCAAAGCATTGCCACTGTGACCCCAAAGTGCTATTCTGGCGAAAACTAGAAGGTTAGTGCATTGGGAAAAAAGATAATGTTGTGCGCGTTGATGTCTAGCACACAACAGCATCTTTTACAAAGCCATTTTTCCCCATCATGTGCGAGAGTAGTTTCTTCATTTTCAAGATGTACATAGCATCTCCATTTTCCCAATAAAATAACCTTCTAGTGTTGCATGAGCTCCTAGCCTCTTTAGACTAAGGAGCTATCCATAACTTTGTCACTCTTGGTTCTACAGTTATCCCGTGGGTTTAGTCTAATTGCAAGACTTTTTCTTTAACATTCCCTTCTCAATGTCTACGCCACAACCTTAGAAGCTACTTGGGTTTGGGGTTGTTCCCTAGGTATATCTTGGGAGTCGCGGACCAACCTCCCGATCTAATAGCAGCATTTCTATAGCTCCAACAGTATATCACTTATCACAGGATTTTGTTTCTCCAAAATGTCAGTCACTCTTTTCAAAAGTGTGCATTCTAATTTAGGATTATTTCCCCCACGACTCAACATGTTGTGTGAAATTTGGTGCACGTTAGGTGATTTTGACCGCTTCTAAAAACTAGGTTATTAGACAATGTTTCTTACCTCTAACAAAGGAGCTACTTAGCAATTGGGTTGCCTCTCACGACAATTTACGGTATTGATTGTTCATTAGCATATTGAAAAATTCATCGTCGAGGAATTAATGTTTCAATTTTATCAAGTGTCTCTTGTTTCATATTCAACACAAGATGGACTTTGCATGCACTTAGTTCATTGAAGCAAGAATTTTTGGCTTGCCTTGAATAATGAAATCAAGTTACATAAGAGATCCCTAAAGATGGAGCATCATTGACAATAATTCAAGCTCCTCTCAGTGGATGTTTTATAATCCCTCTTCTTCTGCTCCTTCTCCTTGTCATCTTCATTTGTTTAAAAGGCATGAAAAAGATACCCATAAGTCTAAATTTTAGCCCAAAAGAAATTGTAATGATAGTGGAAATGTTACAAGAATATTTTTATTATCACTAATGGTCTGCCCATTCTAATGAGGGATGTCTTAAGAAAAGAGATCTCAACACATATTTCGGTGGCTGAGCAAAAGGAAGGAGAAGGTTAAAATGATTATAGTCAACAATCCCACTTACATAAGTGGTTGTTGTGGAATTCCCAATTCATGGTGGAAATGCCTCTGCTACTAAGTACGATAATTCTAACAATTCAAAAAAAAAATGGAAAAAAAATTCTAGGCCCATAATTAGTCTTAATCATCAATGACTACTTCACTTTAGACAAAGATGCTTTGTTTGTGAAAAACTGTTGCATTATAGTTAATGGTAGTGATAAAAATATTATTTCACAAGATCATGTGACTTTTCTTAATTTCCCTTCAAAATGTTAACGTTGGTCTAAAATTTTAGGGTTGGATGAAGGATAAGGAACCAACGCAAGTTATGAAGGTTCGTCAATTCACTTTTTTATTGACCACTCTTTGATAGTATTAATTATGATGGCACTCTTATTGACTGCTGTGGTCTTATTCCTTGGAAGGTTTTATCAACACAATTTTTTTTTTCTTCTAAATTAGACTATTATATTAATTATGAACATAGTTTACAGGTCGAAGCTTGCTTCTGGAATTTATATGCTAGCCAATTCCAGAGGGAGCATAGTTTAAAAAGACAAAAATGAAAAAAATGAGATCGCCCCAAATGGGGAAACTGGTCCAAAAGTTGCTTCCCTTAGTAGGGAAACCAAATTTAACCAGAAAAGACCAAGAGTTTGCCAAATTGTTTAGGAAATTCATGCTAACAAAGAAATTTATCAAAACAGAAAGTGGAAACCTCTCATTGCAGTGGCTGCTTGTCATGCAAAGTGTCATGATGTTGTGGTGGTGGCTCCTCAACAATAAGACACCTGTAATCATACGAGGAATGGTCATCTTTCTTCGAGTACTGAGATGTGGGTTTCGGCGTGGTGGCAGTGCACACAATTCTGGCACTACCTTTCCTCTTCTCACCCATCGAGAATTTTGGACTTCCGCTTCTGCTACCTTCGCTGCTGGAGGAGTGCCCTTCTGGTTTAACCGGAAGAGCTTCAGATTTCTGTGAGTACTGAGGAGACGTAAGAGAGATTGTAGTTTTCGTGGGACGTTTTCTAGAGCCTGACCCATGTAATCTCAAAGGCACCTCCTAGAAGCTGACAGTAATGGTGGCTGTAACTCGTGGTCTGTGTAGGGAGAAGTCATGGTGGAAATAAGCCAAATTGTCTTCAGGAAGCAGGGAGCGACTGTTAGAGTGAATGGATATTGGCGGACATAAGGACTGGCCCCTTCCTTTTCCATGGTAGCACCTCATTCTATGACTCCTCGACATCTTGCAGTAGGATTGAGCATGAGGGAAGCTAGTTAGCAGAGGCTTAAAGGTCGAGTGAGTGTTAGCGTGTGGAGTCTATGAGACTGAATGGCAGATGGTGCAATGAGGAAACGAGGCTAACAGGAGACAAATTTCACAATGCGTCTCTGAGAGTGAAGGGGAGCTCGGAGTAGAGACTACAAAAAAATGAAGACGACATGACGAGAATGGCATCAATGGAGGGCACGACACCATGAAGAGGAGTTCAGGGCTGCGGACTGGACATGTGTAAATGAAGAGCGCAGAGGCAGTTAAGGCACCTTGAGGTGAGTAGCTGGAGAAATTATGGGCAGTAGGACAGGCCCCATGCGTGTCCATGTGGCTAGGCCATGTATCACGCAATGGGGAAGCCACCTCCCGTCCTGAATCATACACCCGCATTTGGGGGGTTTTATCAACATGATTTCCATGAAAGCTATTATACATTGTCTTGAAACTTCCCTATTTTTGTAGAGAAGTTAGTGTCATGCTAGTGATTAATTTGAAACTGTATTTTAGTTGAAAAATTCAATGTTTTTTGTTGGAATAGTTCATAATTTATTCTGATTTTTTTTTCAAGTGTACTAGTCACGATGATAAATGTGTGTTTTACTTCAGAGGTTTCTTAGTTCTTTCTAGATATGCTTTTCATCATTTGCTTTGAATACTTCTCTAGTGATTTACCTTTATATTTTATCCCCCTGCACAATTTCTCCTGAGGTCCATGTTGTTATGTTTATTGGTTGTTTCTGTGGAAACTTTTTCCTGATGTTCTGCAATGTCAATCCAAATGCAAAAAATACTTTTTTACACATTGATATTTGTTCAATACATTCTTGTGTGATACTTGAATTTCACAAATCTAGATTTCTATTTCATTATCTATATCAATATATAAGAACAGGCTCATGGATTGTTCATATTTCTGAAACTGTAGAGTTGTTCCTTTCGTGTTGCATGTTCTTTTATATTGCTATGTTGTGATTCAAATTTCTAGTTGTGCTTTCCAGTTATTCTCCTACGTAGTACATGCTTTGTTAGATTATATCAAAAGTTATTCTTATTGTATTTTTTTTATGTATATTGAACATATTATTTCTGGAAACTTTTGATTTTCCTAGATTTTCTATTCCTTTGGTGTATCTTTGCACCTTTAAGGGAAATTGCTAGTTTAAATGCTAATTTTTTAAAGGGTGCTAGCTCAATGGAAGAGCACTTCCTTTATAAGCAGGAGGTTGGTGGTTCGATTCCATCGTGCCCTGATATTCATAGGGAATGATGAAGATCAATTTTTGGTGACAGATGCTCTTTTGACCATCACCAATGAGCTTATGGTGACATTTTTCAACCCTCACCAAAATATGAAATGGTGACGGCCAACGAACGCCACCATATATACGCATCAATAGTGACGACCATTAAGGTTCCATCACCATAAATCTTTGTTGTTGATATGGAATGGTGAGGGTCACTTTTTGTCATTATAGTCATTATTTGTGACAGACCTTGATGTCACCAATGAGTTTATGGTGACGGTCAATGAACGTCGCCATATATATGCACTAGTAGTGACGACCATGAAAGGTCCATCACAAAAAATCGTTGTTGTTCATATGAAATGGTGACGGTCACTATCTATCATTATAATCAATATTCATGATGGACCTTGAATGTCACCACAACATATACTTTCGGCGATGCCACCTTTGGTGACAGAGGATATTGTCCGTCACCATTGCTCATATGAAATGGTGACAGTCGATATCCGTCACTATACATCATTATTGGTGACGGACCTTGAATGTCACCATAACACCTATACTTTCGGCGATGCCACCTTTGGTGACGTTCAATTTTTGGTGATGAAAGCTCTTTTGACCCTCACTAATGAGCTTATGGTGACCATTTTCGCCCCTCACCAATGTCCTTTTTTCTTGTAGTGTACACTTCTGCAATTTGGTATTACACCTCTAGAAAGGGTAAAAAATTATGTTTTTGGCATTAAATCTCTTCAAACAAGCTCAAGGCTTGTGACCACTAATCCTTGGACCTCTCACAAATAGTAAGTCACTACTCTCATACCCTCCCTTGGTCAAGTTATTGAGTTTTCAAATAATTTTCATGCTTACTCTATATTTCTCCATATCATCACTTCTCCATGACATAGAAAGACTTCATTTGAAAAACCATAAATTACTCGAGCTAAATAAACCCTAAACCTAGTACCTAAAAAATATCCTACACCTCTCATATACCTAATCCTCACATCTCCCACAATCCATATCATCCCTAACATTTCATTTTCATCAAACCGTAAATTATAGTTAATTTTCAGAGTTAAAAATTGGGAATTTCCTGTGTTTTATTGATTTAATCACACTCCTCACATCCATTTCCCTTAATTCCGCCCACAATATGGATCTAACATGCCACCTTATCTTCTAAATGTTTTGTGTAATTTTCTCTAGCTTCATAACCCCCCATCTTACCCTCTAAACCTACACTATTCCTACACTCTGTTTTTCTAGATTTCACTACATATACCCATCCCATAAACATACTAGAGTTCTAATCCTTTTAGTGATAAAAGATATGGAGAGTGAGAATAAGAGATTCGAGGGAGGGAGCGACCTTAGGTTATATCCTTTCACTATGCATGAAATCAATCCTTCACCCTTGGCCAAAATATGTTTTGAGAGGATTGAATGTTTGAGGTTCTGTTAAAAGATCATGGAGGACAGATATAATGTATAAATGAAAAGATTATTTGCCATAAGATTTAGCATGGGAAAGATAAAATTTAGGACATAGAGGCTGAAACAAAACCAAGAAGGCCAAAAATAAGAGGCCTCAAAAGGGTGTTGGAGCTAGAAATATAGTCAACTCATCCACCTGAAGAGTTAACCTTTGATGAGCTTATAGCCATGGAGATCAATCAAGACAAAGATCTTTGGTTATAAAGGGTAAATGAACACTTGGAGAAGCTCTTGAAGAGAGATAAGAGGGATAATAAACTCCAAAGACACATGGAAAATCATTATCACACCAGGAACACAATTTCTCAAATAAGGTTAAAACAGTTGAAGAAATGGCTAAAAGAAGCTCAAATGAAGCTTAAAGAGAAGGATAGCTTAGAATTGTTAGTTGAAGCTTCCTTGGTTGTTTAGCCCATCAATCATGTGCTACAGAACCAATTTTGAGGAGTTTTGAAAATTTTTGGTATTTTTTGTGTTTTTTGCACAATTATGGAAATTCCTCCTCATGGAAGAGTAACAAACTTTTATCATGCTTATTTTGGAGACATCCAAATGATGATTTATTTAAATGGATGGATGAATTTTGATGTGTATATTATGGATCAGGAACCCCCTTGGCATGATAAGCTTTAATTTTGGAGAAAAATCCCAAAATCCACTCATTTTTCATGTTTCTGCCACCTTTTTGGAGCGTCTATTACACTTTTGGAGTAACCTTGGGAGGGTGGATTTTTGGAGGAATTCCTGTGGGTCATTTTGAAAAATTCAAGATGTTCTGGAAAATAGACACACATGGATATTTGAATATTCTTTCAGAAATGGATTTGGACTCCTAAAAGTGCCTCAAAATTTCTTACAAACTTTTGTAAAATTTTGTTACCCTTCTGTCAAAAATGTTACAAATCAACATTGGATTTCTAAGGAAACTTGTCAAGCTTAGAAAATGTCACAAATTTGAGGTTTTTCTATACTATGAGTTGGAATTAGATTTATTGATTTGGTGTTTGCCTCCTATCATGAGGGAATATGTAATTTAATGATAAGTGACAAACACTCCTAGTTCATAGCTAAAATTCAGGGAATGGTTTCTAACTTCCCTAGAATCTAGGAAATGACCCATCTTGTGTATTTATGATCCATTGTTTATGGGATTTCGACCTGATGAGGTGTCATAGTCCATATTTTCTATGAGTAGACTCTCTTTATTATTTTTTTGGGTTGGATAGTCTTATTTTGCAGTGGCCACTAAAAGGAAAAGACCCTCTAGCGGAGGTTATAAAGAAGGTTTTTAGTGTTATAAAATTGGCCAAAATTGTCAAAAAAACATTTTCTACAACATATTTTTTTGGTAACGAAGGTTTTGGCGGAGCTTTTAATGGAATTTCAACACAACTAAAAAACCTGGGCGACCGAAGTTTATTACGGATGTTTTTTTCATCAGTGTGCTACTAAGGTGTGAATGCACCGGTGTGTGTCATATAGATGGTCGGCCCAGGGAAGTCGAAGGTACATGCACCGGGACATAAAGGTATACAACTACACCAGGAAAACTGTAGGTGATATAGCACATGAGGTCATTCTAATTCATATTGGGATTTGTGCGGTGCCCATATGTTGTATCAACGCACCTGTTTGTAGTCTTATTGAAGTGCACCGGTGCGTATTATCAGACAAACACACCAATTTTTCTAATTCGTATTGGTATTTGTGCGATGCCCATAGGTAGTACAAATGCACCGATGCGTAGTCTCACATAAACGCACCAGTGCATAGTATTGTACAAACACACCGATATTTATAATTGGTATTGGTATTTGTGCGGCACCCATAGGTCGTATAAGTGCACCAGTGCGTTGTATCATACAAATGCACCGGTGTACAGTAACTAGCATGCACCGATGTTCATTTTGTATTTTTTAGAAACATCGATCTATGATAGTGAAATTATTGTGATTTTTAAAAATTCATTATTCATCAAAATTTGACACATCTTATAACAGTATTCATATTAATTAATTTTTTATTAATGCATTTGAATGTGATTTTTGGATTAATTTGTTATATCATATCATAATTATTGTGATTTCTTTAAATTCAATATTCATCAAAAGATGACACATATATTATAACAGTATTCATATCAATTAAATTTTTATTAGTGCATTTGAATGTGATATTTGGATTAATTTGTTATATCATATCATCAGATTTCACATCTCTTCATTATAATATTTAATCATCCATAAATTTAATCATACGTGGTGTTACATTTCACATTGACAATGGAAAACACAATAGAATAAATTAAAACACACACACAGATATATATATATATATATATATATATATATATATATATATATATATATATATATATATATATATAAGACACTCTTTCTCATACAAAATGGGACATTTATTGGCATCCCTTTGTCTTTCAATTGGGACACTATGTCCATTACATTAAACAAAATGTCTGATTTCACAAACAAATATTTCAAAAAATTCAACGCCTTTCTTTGATATCCAAACATTATGATCATCATTCTTCGCTTGAACTACTGTCACTGCTCGAGCTACTTCCATGACTTGGGTTATTTTCGTTCACAGTGTTGATTGTTTTCTTATTCTTCACCTTCCATCTACAAACTTAAAAATAAATTTTAATGAGTGTATATACATTTGTTAGAGTAATGAAAATTGCAATATTAAATAATATACATCAATGAAAATAGAAAATAAATGACGTACCACAACAACAATTGACTCATGAACTATACACATTCTTTAAAAACCATGTAGTATGTCATCTTTCAAGATTTCATCAGTTGGCATAGTTCCATACTATGTTTCCTGCAAGTTTTACACCCCATAAAAAATCATACATTTAATATAAAATATTTTTTTGTTCTATTAACTATAGACGGAGCTAAGTAAAACAAGATCGATAGAAGCTTACAAATTCAACACTTAATTTATGATATGCCAACATATACTCACAACCCATATTTAACCCAATGTCAATCAATTCGTCTGATGGTTCTTCTTTGTATGTTAGCACCTGTTTGAAGACATTCAATGATGATTTTTGTAAAAAAAATTAAAATATACAAAAATGAAATCTATTTAAGTTGTTATAAGGAAGTAATAATTACTCAGAAACTTAGATATCAACCCTTTTCTTCCTTGTCGTCCTGTTCTATGTGCTGAATGGGTTCCATTTTCTTTTCTTTTCTGCAAGAAAATACTTGAAAATTAATATTTAATGCTAAAATTTTCATTTATTGTACCTAATGATCGAAAAATTCAATGATTACATATTACATTTGAAGCACGTTGTTGTTGAGATGGCTCCTCCTGAGATGAAATTTTGTCCATTTCTTTGACCATCTCCTTGTACACCCTTTTGGACATTCCAATTGGCATATTTTTTATATCAGCTCGTTCATCTTTTGAGATTTTCATATTCTTCCTGAAATTGTAACATGACAATGTAAAATATTTAATTTTTATATTAATATATGAAAAGTAAAATAACAAAAGTGATATTTTTAAATAATTCTAGAAAAACATTTAAAATAATATTACTTTTTCATTCCTTCCTTTTTGTTGTTGTAAGTTTTTGCCATTAAAAGTATGACATGTGTCATTGACCAATTCTCTGGAAACTCTTCCTGTAGTTTAGATAAAATTTGGTTCTTGGAATCATTGGATTATTTTTTGTATTGTAAGTGGAAAGAACATCTATACATTCATTCCAATAGATCCCTCAAACTTTTGTAAAAGTCCCCCCCCCCTTTCGTCAACCTCCAGCACCACTCCAGATGAGCTAAGGAGAAATTCATTTTCATTTGCATGTTCTATTTTTTTTTCTTTTCTTAGAACAACATTCCTTTCTTGGGTTGTTTGTCCCTATAGAACATTAAAAATGTGAATTAATAGATTGTTTTAAACATGTTATCTAATAATTTTAAGTATATTATTAATGAAAATTAAAAAAAGAAACTCATATTGGATCGATAATATTTTTTCATTTACATGATTCATCGTTTTGCAACTTTTCTATCAAGCCTTTACGCTCTTCTGGTCCTAGATCATAAATAATGTTATCAAGCTTTGTCATTTTTTCGCTTTGCATGATACAAAGTAAAAAATACATATTATTTTAACTTACATATAGTACAAAATAATATTTTTTGTAAAGAATTAACAAATAACTTGCCTTTTTTTTCTTTTCTTGATGTGTTATTAGTATTTTTGTTACTTGATCTCTTGTCAACTATTTATTTATCAATATGAAACTTGTACCATATAATTTATTAATATATTTTATAAATTAATTGTCAACTTTTCAGGTAAAAAAAATATCAAGAAACTGGTGTGCTTTTCATGGTGTACGCACTGACGTTGGTACGTGGTGGTATTATAAACGTACCACCCAAACAGTATGAAACACCGTATGGTGCTCTATGTCAACAAGGAGCACCGGTGCATTACATGTTAACCAGCACACCGATTAACACAGAAAAAATAATAAAAATCGTCTAGTGTTAGTTTTTGTAGCATATGGTGTCACGGAGGGGGCCGTGTGGCCTATTATTATAAATTCCCCATGCAAGCAAGGGACCACCATATGGTTCTTTTTGTCAAGTGGGAGACCCGGTGCATTATATGTTACATGGTGCACCGATTAACAGAAAATAAAAAATTGTTTTTTCCAAATAGTACGTGAGCAGTGCGCTATAATGAGATAGTGCACCAGTGCGCTATTTTACATGTCGCAGGGATTAAAAAAAAATCATTTTAATTTTTTTTATCAAGTAGTATGTGCATGGTGTGCTGGGATAAGACAACACACTGGTGTGCTAGGTTACACAGGGCACACCGATTAAAAGAGTTTTGTTTTTTTTTTAAATTCACGCAAGGGCTGACTTGGATTGGGATCCGACTATGTAAGTCATCCCATGGGTTGGATGTTATAGGCCTATATATATAGCAATACAAACCCTATAAATTTAACATGAAAAGCCCTAATTCTGAAATCGCAGAAATAGGAAGAAGCCAGGGAAAAAAAAAAGAATGAAGGGTTTAGGGTAAAAATGGATTTCTTTTTTTCTTTTCGGTTTCTGAAAATGAACAACAAATTGAATTTTTTACTTACTGCATAAAAAATATTGCAGAAAATGTAAAAAAAAGAATAAAATTTAATCACGATATTTTTTGAAATTCTATGCTACAGGGTTTGAATCACCAGATGTTTGGAATTATGATTGTCTGAAAACTTTTGTTCAAAAGTATTTCGCTGCTCCACAATGCTCTCATGCTCTCTTGCTCTAGGTATGTATCCTGCAAATCTTTGGCTGAATTTTTTTGCAAAAATAGTGAAATAATGAAAAGTGTTTAGTATTTAAATAATTGTTTTAGGAAATTATATTTTCGAAAATATTTTGTCACCCATTTTTTAATTTACCACTTTTTTTTTCACTTTAAAAAAATAAAGTTTTTTTTTTTTTTAATTTGCGGCTTTTCGTCACCAGCGCGTCGATTAATAACACCGCATTGTTGCATCCATTAATAACATGGCACCGATGCGTAGTAACTAAAACAACACCGGTGCGGTTATTTTTACATTAGGTGTGTGAGCTAAAATTTATTGTTGATTTTACTCAAATGCAGGGAGAAAATATCATAATTATATCGAATGGAAAATTCTTCAAAATCCATCTTGTTCCATAATATTTCTCAAATTCCATCACGGAGTTCTCCCTATCCATCTCGGGACATAATATTTACTTCATATTTTATTTATATTTTCATTATCTAATTGAATTTATGATTTTTATCCATGTCAACCAGCTGAATAAAATTTATAATTTATACAAATTTGTAGGTTCATGCATATTCAGAATTGAGTTCAAATGCACAAAATAATCAAACAGCTCCAAAATGTCAGAAGCTCTTATTAGGAGCAGCATACCGCAAGGAGCATTTGGTAGATGAAAATGGAGAGTTGCTTCAACTTGCCAATTGTAAAAATATTGCATCTTCTAGCCACAATCCCAGGACAATCATGGTAATAATAATTGTTTGGTATATTAATGTAATTATTAATTTAAACTTCAAACAAATTAACCATGCATTGTCAACATTCTTACTAATTGATATCATATATTTTGTACTAGTCATGTTCAAATATATTTTTTAAAATTATTATGCTTCTAGTGATGATGAGCGGCCTACCTACCATCTTCTGTTAAACCCCACAACAATGTCAAATCAAGAGAAGGCTAAATTAAGAGAAAACATTCGGGAGGAACGATACCAAGAATTGCTGAATCAACCACCGATTCAATTCCCGCTACTTTCAGATTCACCAATTAGGAATGACTACAACAATAGTAGTTCTTAATAAGATGGCAATGGAGGCAATCAAATAGAGGTTGGTATGGATGATTTCTTAATGGATACAACTGCCATGGATACAATGTTGTTAGATGCATTCCAAAATGATTATTAACTAGGGGATGATTCTCATATCACTGACACTTTTTTCGAAAGCCTTAAATTTTCTTCCACCACCCCTCTCTTTGGACCTGGCGGTCAGTAAAATTCTACCCAGTTGGGGACAGCAATGTTACTGTACAACTTGAAAGCAAATTTTGGCTTGTAGAATGCATGTTTCTCAGAAATTTTGAGGTAAGTTACCATAAAGTCCTCCCTTATATAAATTTGAGAAATATAATCACACAATGAACATTACAAATGGTCAATTTTATGAATGCTAATAATTGTATCGACATTAATGTACATTTAATATTTTCTATGATGATCACCAACTACAGGTTATTCAAAGATAAGGTTCTTCCGAGTGATAATGTCTTTCCCGGTAGCTGCGAAGAGGGAAAGAAATTGTTGAAAATGTTGGGTGTTGAGTACATATCATATCATGCATGTCCAAAGGATTGTATTCTATATAGAGGAGAATATGCAGACAAAGAGATATGTCCGAAATGTGGGTATGACAGGTATGATAAATTAAAATGAAGGGTAAATCACATGGTCCTCCTTTTAAGATATTGAGGCACATGCCTATAATCCCAAGGATTCAAAGGCTCTTCCACTGCAAAGAGTTAGCTATGTTGCAGGGATGGCATGCCTCACACAGAAGTGAGTTGGGAGTTATGTGAATCCCAATTGATTCAATAGCCATGAAGCATATAGAGGATACATGGCCCAAAAAATTCAAGGATGAAGTATGAAGTCTACGACTCAGCATAGCCATGGATGGCGTCAACCCATATTCGATCCAGAACACCAACTATTATGTTTGGCCTGTAGTAGTGATCGATAACATCATCCCCCCATGGTTGTCCATGAAGAATGAAAATCTTATGTTGGCTCTCATAGTCCCTGGTAGAAGAGAAGTGAAGAATATCAATGTCTACTTACAACCACTAATCCAACCTACTCATGATCATGAGTACTACTGGATACTGCAGGCTGCTGAATCGACGTGGCTGATGGTCTAACCTACTCTCCATCATGACTGCTGCTTGATATTGTAGGATGCTCATCTGGCGTAGTGCGAGGTGAACGATGATCACTCCCCCGATCATCAGATGATGCGTTGCTGCTTGTGGGCTGTCGACGTGCTGCGTCTTGACCATGCCTATAACGTCAAAGGGCCCTCCTCAACTGCGTAACTAAGGTCGTAAATCCTATGACATGTCACATCAGGCAGTACATGTCACGGGGCATGCCTCTCCACATATGTACCAGCCTACCATCGGCTGTATATCTCTCATAGTGGCGAGCCTGACTCCCGCCTCAACAAACAATGCACAGAGATGGTCGGCCAACTCCATCCTCAATCTACTATCAATCCTACTGCGCCTAGCAAAAGGTGGTACCGACGCACCAATAGGAGTAGGTATATCTGCAGCGGCCTCATGATCCTCGACATCTGACATGTCCTGATCGTCATCAAGATCCATACCTGGATCATTTAGTGGTGCTGACATCTCATTTCCATCAAAATACCCAATGTCTACAAAATATATATAAGTACACAACAATAATTAGAAAATTTTGTCAAACAGTTTAATAAAAACAAGTTACATAACATGTTAGAATAAATTTAAATAAATTAAGAATAATATTACCTCTATCATCCGGTGGCTCATCATCTATGAAGAGGATGTTGGCACACCCTCACCAATCTAAACCAGCATAAGGACAGGGGACCATAACGAAGGGATGCTCATCAACACTGGCTAGCAACTCCAGTGCATCATGTGATATCCTTGCAGAAAACTCAGTCTCGCCCCTCTTGGGCATCATTTTTCCCCACATGTTCATCCGTGCATGCAGCATCGGCCTACGAGGCTGTCGAACAAAAGTAGGCCTCATCTCTGGAAACCTCTCAAAAAATAAAAAAAATAGCTCTGAAGCAAAAGGGAAGTTGACCCTCCCTTGTGCATGATCATGACATCTATTTAAGGTTGTACAGAACTACCGCAAAAAAATGGCAGACCACCTAACAAGTCGTGGCTTCTATACTAAAGAATCAACGTAATATAGAAGTGGGCAACTAATACATTTCCTGTCGCTGGTTTTGTGTGAAATGGTCGAAATCAGAAGTGAGAGGCACCTCACCTCCTCACTACCAAATGTATCAATATGTAACTAACCTCTGGAGACCTGAAAATCAGAAGGAGACAATATATCTGCGCTAATGTATCTCTAGGAGTACACCAATTGACTCCCTGCTGCATAGCCAACTGGAACCTCTAGGAATGAGGGAAAATCCACCCCTCTCCTTGATAACTCATTAATGAAATATATGCCCTCCTCAATGAGCGCATACCACTAGTTAGGACCAACCCAGAAAGACTGTAAGTGGGAATTCCACCAGCAGATAATATGTCGCAAAAACACACCATGGCCCTTTAGGGAAGTAGCTTCCTCATAGAACTTGAGGAGGCCTACCTTCCTTAGGAGCCCCTGGGTAGCTATTGTAATAGGGCGAGGGTATGTATCTCTCTCACTCTCTCGTACCTCTCACAGGTGAACCATGTTATACTAGTCCGCTTGTTGTTGCTGATGTTGCCTCTCTTCTCTCATTTCACGTCGTTGAATGATTGACATAATAAATACAATTTTTTTATTAAATGAGACATGTATTTATGAATATACATATATAAATTTTTTTGAAAAAAAAAACATTCATTGCGCCACAAGAAACATGCATGCACTGATCACGGTGCGTCTTTTTTTTGTCGCGCATCGGTGGCAGTGCACTAGAAAATTTGCAGAGCACCGAAAATGGTACTCTTGAAAATTTTCAGTGCACCACCCTCTTGGAATTGTTCCAAATTCAATGGTGCGGTGGTATAAAATACCGCACCATTGAGCATGGACCATTTTCAGGAGGGAATTTCGCTGACCAAACTATATTCCCCGGGGCGTATAGGTTGGTCAGCGCATCGCCCTCCTGAAATCATTGCATATTCAGCAGTGTGGTATTTTACTAGGCCGCACCATAAACCATGTTGTATTTCTAGAATTCGGTGCGCTGAAAAAATTACCTGCCCCAGGGTGGATATTTCTGTCAACGCACCACATTCCTGCTATTCGACAGGGTCAACAGTGCGGTTAGGAAACATCATACCACGCTCAGCCTCGTAGCTAGCCCTACGAGGACAGGAGAGGGCTCTCTCCGGGTCAATCTCAATGAAAATATTTGAAGGGGCTTCAGATGACTAAAACAACAACTGATCTTAGGCTAGATAAACAAATAGGAGGGTTTAATTTTGATTTTTAGGGTTTTTGCTGGAAAAAGGGAAAGGCAATTTTGGGCTTGGGGATGAGGCCAAATTCTTGCAGAGTTCAAGTTGGGGCGAGGTAGGCAGCGGCTTTGATGTCTTAGATCAAATGAATGGATTGAAAAGACTACTGAGGAGCTGAAGAGGGAAATAGAGTGCAAGGATCCTCTTCAAATTGACGAAAAAAATAAAAAACTAAACAAAATTCTAAGGCAGAGCACCAACAAATCGATGAATTCTACCTCAGTTACTCATTTGTTTAATTCAGAAGCAACGAGAAAGGGAAATGGCATACATATAACATTAAAGAAACTTACAATAACATGAGAAGAACATCATCAAAACTCAGAAGCCACAAGGATCCCAACAAGTGCTGCAAAACTCTGGTCTTTCCTTTGCCAAAAATCTGAAATGAATGTACAATGAGGTGCCAAACTTTTCCCAAGTATCCAACCAGTTCCACCACTGAAAATGACTCAGAAAATACATGATATAGACCAGCCCAACCCATTCCCATGCCTCTAGGGGTCGAGCTCATCCTTCTAGGAGCTGTTTCAACCAATTCTAAACATGGAACTGAAATCTAGGCACTCAAACAACTTGCCTCTATATGCTAGGGAACTGATCCATTCACTTAATTTTCACTTTTTAGTGAATGAATCCTCTAGAAAAAGTAAATATATGCCAAAATTACATCATGGTTACCAAATTACATCATGATAGATCAATCATCACATGGAAAAGTAAAACTAGTCAAAACTGGGCGAATTTCTGAGCTGAAGAGTGAAAATGAGGCAAAATTTCTCTATGCGTCGCGCTCAAAAACTCAATGCGTCACGCCACTTTGAGCCTGTTTTTGGGGCACTTCCTGAAGTCTAAATCGAGCTCATGATAGCTCGTTGGAAAGCCCTATCTGTCTACTATCCAACCCAAGTGTAATTTTTGGATTTAGATGTCATTTTACACTCCAAAACTACAATCTCCCAAGACTGGTTCCTACTGGTGAGAAAAGTGGCAGAAAGGCCATTTTCAAGGTGTTTTTGGCCCTTTAGGCAGCCCAGAATTTGATGAAATGCTTCGGCCATTCCTGAACATACATAATATATCATAAAAAACCCAAAAATGCAAATTTTTCCTCCAGAAGATGTCCCAATCATAAGCGCGCGTCGGGTAGCGCGACAGGTTAGGCGAAAAAACCTTTTTTGCGACCAAAAATTTCAAAAATGACAAAATTTTCTCCAAACTCCCTGAAATTTGGACTGAAGGTACATAATCAAGTGTCATGCTTAGCCAATGAAGCTTTGGCCAAGATTTGAAGTGGATCAGGCCTTTCACGACGTTTCAGTGCCCTCTTGGTGCATGCAGTTTCAGTAGCTGAGTCACTGTCTTGTTCATATGATGAATGTGTCTGTCATGGTGCCGCAATGTATGTATCAAGTGTATGTTTGATTTGTTTGGAAATGAGAAATTGGTGCCTTTGTTTCAATGCCAAATGTGTGCCAAAGGAATTTGAGGAATTGTGAGGAATATAGGACAATGGGAAAAGTGAACTGTGGGAAATAGTATAGTGGTAAAAATGTGATTCAATCAAATGAGATTTAAAATGTGAAGACAGTCACTTGATTGCTTGGGGACTTGAGGATCTTATAAGTGCAATGAGAGAAGGAGAGTGATAAGGAATGGTAGGTTTTAGGGATAGGAAAAATAGGTCTTGGGAATAAGTGATTTGGGATGTTTAGGGAATAAGGGATTGACGACGATAATATGACAATAGTGTAACAGTGGTGGGAAACACAAGTGAAAATGGACTGAGAGTGTTTTGGCACCAATAATCAAGTTTCAACACCTCTTTTCAAACCCTAAAGAGCAGATTTCAATATGGATATAAGTTTTATTCTTTCACCAACCAAACTGCAATGTGTTCGCCTCTAAAACACACCACACATGAATAAAATCACTGAACAGGCTTTGTCAACTTACTTGGAGAAAAATTGAGCTGAAACAAATTGAGTTTTTATGGAGAGGAAATGAATTTGGCCTTGGAGGCTCTGTGCGACGCACACAAGCCCAATGCGCCGCGCTCTGTGGGTGTGTCACGCCAGAGGAAAATAACACTACGAATCTCGGCTCTATGCGCCGTGCTCTGTGGGTACATCGCGCCCTATTCCAATGCGCCGTGCTCAATTCAATCACACAGTTAGCCCTTTAAACTCAAAGTTTTCGTCCCTCCAAACTTCAACATCGACTTTTCTCTTGGATTTTCTGAATATCTCTTGATGCAAATGAATTCATAACTTGGAGAAATATCTTATATAGACATGGTTTTAATTTTTGCTTCTTAATAACCCATTTTGTAATGTTTTTGACGTTGGCACTTTTTGCATTTAATAAAACTCTGTCTTTTTGTTTCCTCACTGACTTTCTGAGCTTGAATGATGAAATTGGTTGATTTTTGCAGGGATGGTGGCATTGAATTTCGGCAAAGGAGGACCAGAGTCTGCTTTTGAAGTAATTCATGGTGGAAAAACTTCAAAATACCTATTTATTACAACAATAAATTTGACAATTTCTTCTTCAAAACAGAGTTTTGAAGAAGAAACATCCTCGAGCATATTTGACAATGAAAGTCTTGAAATTAAAACTAATTGAAAACATCCTCATGGCCTGCAGGCATTGTTTAATATTTCTGAAGACCAAACCCTAGACCTAGAAACTGAAAGACTCTTTTTGACCAAAATAACCATCTATGACTGTAAATGACATGAACTGAACTTTGATGAATTTTGAGAAATTTTGAGCAACCCAGCAGGTACAAGAATGAGGGAAACTGAGAGAACAAAGCCCTTCCGTCAGATAATGGCATGCCCCCTAATGGAATGCAGATGAATGAGCAGAATGAGACACCTAAAAATGAAATGCAATAAGAGAAATGATCTCTGACGGAGGGATGTAAAGACCGAATCTAACATTGGCTCCAATGGGGATGGTAGCTCCAGCTCCTTAGAGGTGCCAAGAACAGCAGATATTTGGGAGAGAAGACAGTGCCTTTGTCCGTTGGGCTATGGAGTCATTATTTCGACAAACAACACAAAACTCTTGACTCATTTTATTGACTGAAACTTGACTCAAACTGACTCAACCTTGAAACTAAAATGACTGAAAAAACTGACTCGATGCAAAAAGAAATGACTCATAACTGACTTAACTAAAACAAGTACTTACAAAGCTTTTTAATGGCAGCAGTCCATCAAGATTTGAGGGTTTCAAATCATGATGACAACCAACTGCCTACTGATGGTATATGTACGATCATGTGTAATGTGCCTTCCAATGTAACCAATCAAGCAGATGCCTCCTTGATTGATTCTCCTGATTAGATTTTCTGGTCAACAATAGATACTGGTAATTGGGCATCCAAAAACATAATTGACCATGATCTCCTTCATCACTGAATACTACAATAATCACCTTCACTGCTGACTGCAACAAATTTTCCAACGGATCCTGAAAAACATGAAGATTTACCTCCTGCTGAAGAAATAAGGTGTCTTTTTCTTTTGATTTTGATCTTCCTTCATAATGTACTTCTGTAAAAGTATGTTCCTGGTCCTCAAAAAATTCTAAACAAGTAGATGAGAAGATCTCCTCTTGGAAAAACATTTCAAAACATGAGACATATGAAGAAGAATCTGAATAGCAGTCCTGAATATTCTGATCTTCTGTAGCCTGAATATATTGTAGGTCATCTTCATATGATATGACAGCCAGATTCTCATTACATTCATCAATCATGAGAAAAGAAACTTCAGATGATTCTTGAAACCCAAACATGACATTTCTATCATCTACCAACGATTCATCCAAGAAAGTTTTTTCACTTACTCGAACAAAGATCTCATTCTTGATTTTCATAGAGGGAATGGAATACCTCCTCGTGAAGATCTAGTTCTGGTGGAATGAGAGCATTTAGGTCTGTAACTCTGTTTTCTTCATTTGAGGCAGCCTCAACAATACAACTCTCTTTTATGAGATCCGGAACAACATGTTTTTTCTCATCACAATTTATCTCTCGATCAGATTTATCGTCATCACTATCTGAGATTGGAACATCATTTTCTTGCGTATCATCCTTTATTTCAACCAGATCTAAAATAAAACTTCTTCTTTCATCATCTTTAGCCATATGGAAATATTCAACCTGCTGATCTTGATAAGTATCCTCTAAGATTTTTGTGTGCTGCTGAAATGAATTTTCATACAATGCTTCCATGATTTCTCCGTCCATCAATTCATTATCTCCATAAAAATTCTCAAGATCTTCAATGAAACTACTAACATGTTCACAACAATTCTGCACTAATATTAAGGATGAACAAGATTCTTTATACCTTTCAAAGAATATTGTATGAAAATCTTTTAGACAATAAATAGAAGCAGGTGGCAAACTTTCATACCAAGATCGGGCTTCATCTTTCAGAGTAGCCATAAACATTTTCATCAAACAGTCTTCAGGAAAATCGATCTTTAATTTATGCACATGAATGTGAAATTTCACCAGATGAAGAGCAGCGTCATTACCTTCCACATTTCTGAACAAAGGCAAATTCTGAAGCCAATCCACCTTGGGCATTTTATTTGGAAAACCTGGGATGTGATCTCGGCTCATGGGAGCATATCTTCTTGCAACCCTTGCCATCTTGAAAATCTTAAAGCTATTGATCTTCCTGCAGTGAAGTCACCATGAAGCATTGATTTCTGGATTTTTCAGTGAATGGAGTCGTCAGGTGAATGTTTTCAGCCTTCATATGTCTAATCGTTGTCCACCATCAACCATCAAATATGAACTTGATATATATACTGGGGCAATTTACAAGTTAAGTGTCACGTTTACAAACTAGACCGGAGATTGACTGAAGCAGCGTTTATCTACTTTCGCTAATGCACAGCAAGAGCGTTTCGAAGGCTACCTGGCATAACTTCAGGCTCTGTCTGTAGCTTATAAAACAAATAACACAAACAAGAAAACCATTTTCTCCCCAGTATGGTCGCCACTATTTTAGTTCCCAAATCCACCTTAGGCTGAAAGAAGGCAGAGTTCAGGGTAACATCATACCACGCTCAGACTCGTAGCTAGCCCTACGAGGACAAGAGAGCGATCTCTCCGGGTCAATCTCAATGAAAATATTTGAAGGGGCTTGAGATGACTAAAACAACAACTGATCTTAGGCTAGATAAACAAATAGGAGGTTTTAATTTTGATTTTTAGGGTTTTTGCTGGAAAAAGGGAAAGGCAATTTTGGGCTTGGGGATGAGGCCAAATTCTTGCAGAGTTCAAGTTGGGGCGAGGTAGGCAGCAGCTTTGATGTCTTAAATCAAATGAATGGATTGAAAAGACTACTGAGGAGCTGAAGAGGGAAAGAGAGTGCAAGGATCCTCTTCAAACTGACGAAAAACATAAAAAAATAAACAAAAGTCTAAGGCAGAGCACCAGCAAATCGATGAATTCTACCTCAGTTACTCATTTGTTTAATTCGGAAGCAACGAGAAAGGGAAATGGCATATATATAACATTAATGAAACTTAAAATAACATGAAAATAACATCATCAAAACTCAGAAGCCACAAGGATCCCAACAAGTGTTGCAAAACTCTGGTCTTTCCTTTGCCAAAAATCTGAAATGAATTCTACCTTAGTTACTCATTTGTTTAATTTCAGAAGCAAAGAGAAGGGAAATTGCATACATAAAACATTAATGAAACTTACAGATACATGGATAAAAACATCATCAAAACTCAGAGCCACAAGGATCCCAACAAGTGTTGCAAAACTCTGGTCTTTCCTTTGCCAAAAATGCTGAAATGAATATACAATGAGGTGCCAAACTATTCCCAAGAGTCCAACCCTAAAAGTGACTCAGAAAATGCATGATATAGACAAGCCAAATACCATCCCATGCCTCTAGGGGTCGAGCTCATCATTCTAGGAGCTGTTTCAACCAATTCTAAACAAGGAACTGAAATCTAGGCAATCAAACAACTTGCCTCTATATGGAAGGAAACTGATTCATTCATTTAATTTTCAATTTTTAGTGAATGAATCCTCTAGAACAAGTAAATATGAGCCAAAATTACATCATATTCATCAAATTACATCAAGGTAGATCAATAGTTACATCAAAAAGTGAAACTAGTCAAAACTAGGCGAATGTCTAAGCTGAAGAGTGAAAATGAGGCCAAATTTCTCTATGCGCCGCGCCCAATTTCTCTATGCGTAGCACAACTTTGGAGCTGATTTTGAGGCACTTCCCGAAATCCAAATTGAGCTCCTGATAGCTCGTTGGAAAGCCTTGAATGTCTAATATCCAACCCAAGTGGAATTTCTACATTTGGATGTCATTTTCCCCTCCAAAACTTCAATCTCCCAAGACTGGTTCCTGTGTGTGCAAAAAGTGGCAGAAAGGTCATTTTTTGGGTGTTTTTGACCCTTTAGGCCACCCAGAACTTAATGAAATTCTTAGGCCATTCCTGAGCATGCATAAATTTTCATAAAAAATCCAAAAATGTAAATTTTGCCTCCAAAATATCTCTCAAACGTAAGCGCGCGCAAGGTGGCGCTACGCGTTGGGCAGGAAAATCTGTTTTGTGACCAAAAATTCAAAAATGACAAAATTTTCTCCAAATTTGCTGAAATTTGGAGTGAAGGTCCCCCATCAAGTGCCATGTTCAGCCAAAGAAGCTTCAGCCAAGATTCGAAGTGGATCAGGCCTTTTTCGATGTTTCAGTTCCCTCCTCATCTATGTTACCTGAGTTGAATATGAAGAGTTTGGTGTCTTTGTCTCGATTGCCAAATATGTGCCGAATAAGAAAGGACTGAGGGAAATAAGGCAGTGAAGATAATGTGGTTTTCTCAAGTGAGATTTAAAGTGTGAGGACAGTCACTTGATTGCTTGGGGACTTGAGGATTTTATAAGTGAAATGAGAGAGGGAGAATGATAGGGAATGGTAGGGTTTAGGGATAGGGAAAATAGGTCTTGAGAATAAGTGATTTGGGATGTTAGGGAATAAGGGATTGACAATGATAATATGACAGTGAGGGGGAAAGGAACCATAGGTGAGGAATGGGATTTGAAATACTTGGCATCAAAATCAAATTTTAAAACTCAAATTTCAAACCCTAAGAAGCAGTTTTGACCAAATGAGAGGGTTTATGATTTGGCATCCAAACTCTCAAAACCGATCACACAACCAACAACAAGCATAAGCTATGGGCCATAGATGAACATGTGAACTTACTTGGAGCGAAGGAGACCATTCAATTGAAGTTTTTTGGAAGCAAATGACAAAATCTAGCTGTCCGCCCTGTGCGTCGCGCAGTCAGCCCAGTGCGTCGCGTTGCCCATGTGCACCGCGACAGTTAAGATTTACACGGTGAAAAACCTTTGTATGCGCCACGCGGTCTATGTGTGCCGCGCCTTCCTCCCAATGTGTTGCGCAGCACTCCAACACACAGTCTGCCTTCAAAGTGCAGTTCTTCTCTTCCACGACCTTCCTCTTGAGTTTTTGATAACTCTTGATATGCAAATGAATTGATAACTGTGGGAAATATCTTATATGGTCATGGATTTAATTTTTGTTTTGCAATAACCCACTTTTGTAATGTTTTGACTTCGGCACTTTTCACTTTTAATACAAACTCTGTTTTTGTTCCTATTTGATTTTTTGACTTGAATGATGAAACCTTTGTCGATTTTTTGCAGGGATGGTTGGCATGTTTTGGCAAGGGCGACCAGGGCTACGCCTTGAAGAATCTGACAACTGAAAAATTTCGAATTACATGAAAATTTATTACAAATGATAAAATGACGATTTTTCTTCAAAACAGAGTTTTGAAGAAAAGTCATGATCAAGCATATTGACGATGAAATATTTGAAATGAAAACTTATTTTGAACCCCCCTCTGGCCTGCTGGCATTATTTAACATTTTGAAGACTGAACCCTAGACCTAAAAAGACCTAAAACCCTAAAATGACTCTTTGTTGACAGAGAGATCAAACAAGACTGTAAATGACCTTAAAATTGATTTTGATGAACTTTGATAAACAGACCTAAGCCAGCAGGTACAAAGCACGAGGGGTATGAGCGACAAAACCCTTCCGTCAGAAAATCGATGCTCCTAATGGAATGCGAATGACTGAAGTGAATGAGACGCCTAAAAATGAAATGCAACAAAGAGATTTGATCTCTGACGGAGGGATGTCAAGACCGACTCTAACAGTTTGAACTATTTTTCTGTCCTTTTATTGGCTGCCAACTTTTGCCCATTTCCCCTTTTGCCTTGGATTGTTGGTAATATATTCTTGCCTTCTGAATTTCTTCGTCCATGGTCCTAGGATTTACAAATTCAATTCATTCCTTCATGTGGGTTGGAAAACTACTTAAGAACCTTTGAACCTTATCCTTTTCATCAGTGAGGTAAGGAACGTATCTTAATAAGAAGGTGAACTTGGTTATATACTCATCCATAGTCATCTGGCCCAGCTTCAAATCATGGAATTCTTTGTATTTTTCGTCATAGAAACGTTTGCTAAATATTTGTCTTTAAAGTATTGCTGGAATGAATCCCATGTCACATCTTGATCTTCAATGCTGCGAAGATTCTTTACTTCCTCCCACCATAGGGTGGCTTTTTCTCTCAACTGGTAAATGGCCAGTCTAGCTTTAAGGTTGTTGTTGTGCTCGTAAACTTGAAAATACTTATTCATATTTATCAGCCAAGCCTCTGCCACCTCTTCAGCTTCTCCATCGAACGTTGGTGGTTTTATCTTCCAAAACTCACTTTGTAGTTCCACCTTTTGTTTCTTAATTTCCTACTGATCTGACACATTAACAGACTCTACTTCATTGTAGTTCTTGTTCTTGTTGCTTCGATGTGAAGGGCTCCTGCCCATTCTGTCTGTGGTCTGGTCCTTGGTTTTTTTTTCATTTTCTTCTTACATATCCCTATCAGGACTAGGTTGTAACACCCCTTGATTCTATTTGTCAGAAAGGCTCTTAAGTGTCCTTTCTTGCTCCTGCATCAGACATTCATTGTCACTTCTTACTCGAACCATTTCCTCCTGGAACTTCTGCACAGTACTTAACAGTATGTTGGTCTGGTGGTGATATTCCTCCAGCAATCTACTAGTCTGTTGGTGTTGATCCACACTCAACTAAATCCACATTTCAGGATTCATTTTTGGTTGTGCTTGAGGTGTAGGTTCCCTAGTATTCCAAGGTGTTTACAGTGCCAATCCCCTTCTCATATCGTCCTTTGCAATACTACTTCTTTTCTGTGCATCAGTATACACACATTTTAACATGTTATGTGACCCCTAGGGTACCAGCATGCAAACGTTGCTCTGATACCACTTGTAACATTCAAGATATAAAAAAATATTACTTCTTACATTAATATTAAACTCCTAAGGTTAAACCTTTGTTAGCTCGGATACTATACATGTTCATATGGTTTGGTTATGTATAGATGTGCACATTTTGGTTTATGTTTAACAGTGCTTAAGATAAACTCCACTTATATATTTGACTTGCCATTATACACATATATTCGAACATTTATCTAAGGCTATGAATTAAACCTTCTGATGCTCATCGTATATTTTAATAAATGTCTCGTTTAATGTTTTGTATGCTTGGTCCTCTGCCATGTCCTTTGCAATTTATTATCGTGCCAACTGTTAGGTTATTTAGATCTGTGTTTATGTTTATTGGGGCTACCTGCCCTCCCGTACACCATTCGATCATTGGGAAATCTACGGTGAGGTTTTCGGCGGGAAGTTGCAAAGGTATTACCTCGCAACCCTAACTGAATCCCCTCATTTTCACTTTGTCTGCGCGATGATTTTGTCTGCAATCCTGGTGGTGGTTTAATGCTGCAGGCTTGTCACCCTTCTCCTCCTGGTGTTGTAACAGGTTTGGGAGAGTGCTCGCAAAGAGTTAACAGTTCATTTGGTTGTGGCCCGAGAATAGGTAGAGTTACTCTGCGGGTTTTCAACGATTTGGAGACAGTGCTACCTCTCACCCCTTCTCTGGAGATTGGGAAAGGATTTCGGCCGTTACAAGGTCAACTTCGACTAATGCAGGTTTTCAGTTCCATCCCAGCTATGAGACCTCCTTCCACACTTGGAAAAGTCCTTCCCCGTAGATACAGGTAATTCCCTTGGTTTCGGTTGGCAGCATTTTTCTCTCTGTTTACTTTGTTCAAACCCTCAGGTTATATATTTAATTTATGATGATTAATCCCTGAATTCTCTTGTATGTTCATCATTCTTCAGCTCAGTGCTCGGCATGTCAAATTGTGAATTGTTGCTGTAGGTAAGTAATTTTTTGGGTTTTCTTTTCCCGATAATCTTGAATTTACCGGCATTATATTTATTAGATTTTGCCACCACTAATGAGTATCATTGCTTGTCATTGCAGGTAAACCCTTACCCGAAGGTAAGGTCTTACCGCAAATTTCCTTCAAGGTTAAGCACTGAGGTTTCTTACAGCTAACAATATTACGCTACCTTTCCAGGTACTCTGTGTCATACTGCTCTATACAAATGGGACTTTTTTCTCTTCTCCGACGTGTTTAGTGTAATATGACTTGGTTTTTTGACTCGTAGTTATGGAGCCGGTCGAGTTGCTCATTACTTTCTTTTCTGGCTTGTGAATGCTGATTCAGCTTATCTGCAATTCTTATATGGATACCGTAATAGTTGCAATGGTTATGCTTTTATTTAAGTTTAATGGAGTTTCAATGGTTTTCCTTTGAACCAGTCCCTTTTGGTTTCGGGTTGAAATTTCCAGACTCAGTTTGTATATTTTATAGTTTTGAAGTGTAAATCCTTAAGGACTTGTCTTCAAATTTATAATTTTTCCCTACGGGGTTTTTCTTTCCAACACTTATGGTGGATTTTTCGTGGAATTTTTAATGTATTGGAAGATTTTGTCTCGTTGCGGTATATACATATATTCATTGTTTTTGTTATATGTATTTTAATGCTATCTAATTTTCTATGGTAAGTCCAAGCCCCTGGTCAGACCATGAATTTCGTTCTCCACTGTATTTCAATTTCATTGTGCTTTGTTTTTGTTCAGCTTATTCTCTAGCTAGGTATCTATGTACCATACAGCTCCTAGGACGATAATTTTATTTTTGCATAGCTTTTCCATTTTTTGTTTAAGGTTATTGGAAAAAGGTTTTGTTTCATTTCTTTCTTTTCATTTAGGTGACCGGACCACCTCTATTCATATCCGAGTATAATTAGGAAAGATTAACGACGAGTTCTGGGTTGAGGTTTCCACCTCAAACCCATAACCAAAATTTCACTCCCCAATAGCTCTAATTGACAAAATTTTATAGTCTGGCTCCTTGATTCGAGTTTTCACTATATATAGCATGTTTTCAATAGCGTATTACATTCTTTTGCTAGTTATCATTATTTGTTCATCTTAAACAGATTTAAATCTTCACAACGTAAGTTACTCAGCAAATTACTATTTCTGTAGCAGGCTTACACAGTGATTCCTGTATTTCCTCATTTATGGTCAAATACAGTTATTTCCTAATGTATTCCCCCTTACAGTGATATTTACAGAACTCATAAATAAATACCCAATATGTAGTACCCCCCGCCATTCATGATGTAATTAAATATACATTGATATTTTGGTTTCCAGTTGGTGAGCCGGATGTATTTGACTAATAGGTTGGTGAGAAAAAATGATATTATGAGGCTTGTGTGCCCATGTAGCCATAAAAAATAATTTGTGGGGCCAGTGTGCCCAGGTGGATATGCACGTAAAGGTTGTGATGCCTTAGAACATATAATTGTAATTAAATATTATTAATAATAAAATAAGGCTAGATGTAGAGCCCACTCTGAGGAATGAGTATGGGTTCGCAACTCCAGAGGAAAAAGGAAACTGTTGGGTTTCTTGCGATGAAAGTGCACCTTGGGGCCCATGTGACTCAAGCAAGTGCCACTTGGCGAGTAAAATACATGCATTTAAAAAGGAAATGTAGGTTCTTGTTATGCGTATTCAATCATTCATTCAGCCAGTTATGGTGGGATGAGGGGGAAAATCTCAGTGTTGGTGACTAATGAGTCAGGGATCCCTAGGGTTGGACTCTAGAATTGGTTCAGGTGTGGTTATTCAGTTAGCCATAACAACTGGATGCAATTTTTTGATGATGTGAGCCCTTATGCTAGCTTCAGGAGCTTGGTGGATCTAAGGGCTTGTTGGCCCTGTTTATGGTTTGGTGGCCATGGATTTCCAGTTAGGGAACTCGGTTCAGAGATAGATGGTGAGTCTTGCTGGGGCTCTAGCACTGGCTATGTGGGTTAATATGGTTTGGCTATTGGTACTTGGATTCCCAAATAGCAATCGAGCTCCTGGAGTTGTATGCGGAGAATGTCCTGACCAACCATAAGTCGCCCTAGAAGGTAGGAACTACCGAGGGTTTTGAGTCACACTAATTGGATTTCGATCAAGAAGACATGAGCATGTGTCTAAAGACGGAGGTTGTTGGGGTTGGTGTCATGGCTTGGATTTCTAATGTTATGTTTCAACTATTTCCTAGAGTTGTTGCCCTAGCTCGGGGTAACTAATGGTTGAGATTATGAGCCACGTGGTCTATAGCTAAGAGGAACATGGAGAGCCCGTAGCGAGTGGGATCTTTATATATAGATAAGTATTATGTTCCATGATATATTTTATGTGTATTCTTATGTAAATTTAAGGATTTTGGTTAGGAACCATGATTAATATATTTTCCATGGTTGTTGAGTACCATGTGTTATATTTACTTGTACGATGTGTATACAAACCCTAGCCAGGGTTTTGTGCTTTTGAGTTTAAATTTGTGTTTTGCATTATTGTGAATTTGTTAAGCTTAATGTTGTTGAATTAGATGGATTATATGTGTGTTGGATATGATTTATTTACTCCATTGTTGATTTCTACTTACAATTATTGTGATGTTAAATGCCTATAAATGGCATATAATGTTGCATTTTATAATAAATATAATTGTATGGAAATATGAGAATTATGGCAGATTGGACAACATACGCTTCCACATGTGAAATTTAATTATGTATAAGTAGTATTGGTTGAGTGGTGTGGCTCCGCTAGAGGTTAGCGACGTTACAGTTGGTATTAGAGCCAAGTTACAACATTGGGTATGAATTGGGCCAAAATTTGTAGGTCGACCACCATGTGTTTGATGAAATGATATATAGTGGAAATAATTGAAATATCTGTCATTTTCTAGAGCAAGTTCCATCAAAGGATATGTAGTAGAAGTTAAAGGAATTACAAGTTGAAATTTTGATGGGTTATGGGGCTTGAGTAGACCAAATTTGAGCCAAAATCAAATAATTTCAGGTTTCCTAACCATTGTTTGACAAAAGCCCAAAGGACAAGAATGGTGTTAGTTTTTAGGCTTATGTGGTTATCATTTGTAACAGAGATTCTCGGATTATCCACAGTGTAGTAAGAATCGTGTCGATGTTTCGAATCCCAATAGGAATCTATCTTCAGAACCAATAACTGAATAATGAAAAATTGAAAGAAAAATGGTGTAATACTATCTCAAAATTAATTTATTGGTGCCAAAACAAAATTCAGTGTTGGATAATTGATTTAATTACAAAATTAATTTGTGGAAATTGATTAATTTTGACCAAGGCCGAAATTCATGTGCAAGGCATCGGCGCCATTCAAAAAAGAGTTAACGGTTATTTTAAATAATAAATTATATGCGTGTGAGAGAAATTCCTTAACAGAATGCGAGCCAATTTATATTACCCCATCCATGCGTAAACAAGAGTGGTTGTATAAGTCGTATTTATATATATGTGAATTTATATGTATACATGAATTTAAGTTAAGAACATTATATATAGTTGTATATACAAATAGAAAGGAATTGCCCATTATGATTTTTTGTGGATTTATATAATTTTTATATTAAATTATATTTAACTTTATATTTCATGCACTGTATTCATACACTCACTGAGCACTTATCACCATGACCCATCCATGTGTAAACGGGTTTCAATTGAGTGGTTTTATAAGTTGTATATATATAAGAATTGCCCATTAGGAATTTATGTGGATTTATATAATCTTTATATTGAATCATATATAATTTTGTGTGTCATGCACCGTATTCATACACTCAATGAGCACTTATCACCATTAGTGTGAAGCTATATATAAAATACATTGGATTTATATACATTTGTATGGTGTTATATATACAACATTGGATATAGTATATATTCATATGGTATCATATATGGAAAGGGCTAGTAATATTGGATTCGAATGGAGGTCAAATTTTAAGACGCATGAGTAAGGTATTTAAAACATGGTATGTACACCTACCTCTCGCATATATGGGTATAAAATTGATAATCATATGTCCCAACACACACAAAGAGTGGTTTGGATGTTGGTTACACAGTGGTACTGATATGTAATTGGTTCATATTGAATATTTGGAATTGAAAGCGTTTATGATACAATTAGATGGTGAAGAGTAAGGTCTTGGAAATTTATGATACAATTAGATGGTGAAGAGTAAGGTCTTGGAGGCAAGCCAGGATGTTTTCAACAAAATTATAAAGTAGCAATATCAAGTAATATATTGAACTTTGGTGGTGAAGCTTGAATTTGGACAAATGGAAAAGTAGTTGCATAACTTTTCCATAATGAAATTGATGTAAATTAATGGGAGAGAAGTCATTTGAGATTATTGTTAAATTAGTAAGGTGATGGGATTTAGTAAGACATGGCTCTTTATTGCTCTCCCTTCTTTTGTTCTATTCCTAGTGTGATTGTGCAAAAGTGGTTGTGTTATGCGCATTAAAGTTGTTTAATTCTCATCAAATTGGTTTTAAAGGTGGGTGTATGGGTGACCCACACCTATATATTAATTGTTTATTAGGGTTTATATGGAGGTCTAAACTAGCTAGGTGAGATGATTATGGAGGGGTCACGGAGGGATATATATATATATATATATATATATATGGTGACCCACACCTATATATTAATTGTTTATTAGGGTTTATATGAAGGTCTAAACTAGCTAGGTGAGATGATTATGGAGGGGTCACGAAGGGGTATATATATATATATTCTAATGGTTGTGCATGTGGTAAGGGTAGGTCTGCACCTTATTTTTATTTAGAATTTGGTGATTCAATATATATAATGATCTCATGGTCAAAACCATGAGTAACTAGGTTTTGCACGGTTTTATATATATATATATATATATATATATATATATATCTTACGGTCAAAGAAAAGTTGGCATGCTAGCCATGTGAGAAAGAGAGGCTACTACACAATATCACCTTTAATGGGGTCAAGAGGAATACTGAGCAGAATGAGGAAGAATCATTGAATTGGTAAAGGGGTGTATATGCCATGAAAAATTAGCTATCTCCTAGAACAATGGAAGTTACATGTTTTTTAACAGCAGAATTTTTTTTGAGTTTTTTAGCATAAAGAAATTGGAAAAATATGCTTGAATTTCAGAAGGCCATAGATTTTAGCCCGTAAATCAGATTTTGAAATATGACCAGTTAAAAGAAAGGATTTTCGATTAGATTGTGATTATATACTCATAATTTTAATATGAGGCCTGAAATAATGAGAAAAGATGAGAGAAATCTACATGTGCTTTAAATAGGAAGAAAGGAGGATAACAAGTTGTAGCATTATATAGGGCATAACTTACAACCTAGATTTCATAATGATGAAACTAAGTATCCAATAGAGAGCTATTAACAAGGAAAACATTCTACCAAACCCAAAATTTGGAATCAGATGAGATTTGTGAGGAAAATCTCATGAAAAGTTACAGCTGTTGGAAAAGGGACAATTCACCTAAAACTTTTGGAGGGAATATTTTTTAGCCCAGGAATCGGGAATTGGTAAGTGAATGGTCAAATGAAATCTATGTTAGAAAATTATATATTACAGAGAAATGAAACACATAAAATATGCGGAAAACACAAGCACACAAAACACATAAAACCAGAGAGACACAGATATACGTGGTTCACCCAGTTTGGGCTACGTCCACCCCAAACAGCCAGTCCTTCCTTTCTATTATCCAGCAAAATGAAGAGACACAACCTATAGCAGATCCGTTGTAATATCCTATGTTCTCTCTCACAGTCTCCCTATCTATTTCTTGCTCCGAGAATACACATACCATCTACAGCTGCAGTACAATACCCTCATACAAGCGAGGGGTTGCCTTCTAGGGCAAAAAACACTAAACTAAACATAACTTATACCATAAAATCATCCGCCTAATGAACGGCCCAAATTGACTAGAATTTACTATACTTTTACAAGGCAATTTTACATATGTTTTTAGCTTCGGGGGCGTTGCCCCCGAAACCTTCCGCCAGGGGGGGCTCCATAAAGTCGCAGCTGCCCCCCCTAGACCCCCCAGGAAACGTTTAATTACGGGCGGCGTTGCCGCCCCATTAAGGTACAGGGGTCCAACGCTGTGATACAAAATAAACAAGATAATCAGGCTCCACACCCAACAATCTCCCACTTGGAGACTAATTGTAGCAACCCTGCCGCTATTTCATTTGCTGGACAATGACTCCTCTTTGGACCTGGCTGTTTCTCATCTTCATCGTCATCCTTGAAGACCAATTGAAACTGAGCATAATCTCAGTTTCTCCCTGGTTACAACTTTAGTTAGCATATCTGCAGGACTCTAGCTAGTGTGTCTCTTTTCCAACTTCAATTGTCCATCTTCCAATACTGATCGTATGAAATGGTACTTGAGTTGTATGTGTTTAGTCCTAGAATGAAATGTTGAGTTCTTTGCAAGATGAATGGCACTTTGGCTATCACTGTATAACATGCCCATATCATTCTTCTTACCCAATTCATCCATAAACCTTTGTAACCAAATCATTTCTTTACTAGCCTCTGTAGCAGCAACATACTCTGCTTCAATTGTTGAAAGTGAAACAACTCTTTGGATTTTTGAAACCCAGCTGACAGTTGTTCCACCTACAGTAAATACATACCTTGTAGTGCTCCTCCTATTATCTCTATCACCTACCATATCTGCATCAACATATCCTTGTAGAGAAATGTTTGAACCACCAAAGCATAATGCTTGATTTGTGGTACCTCTCAAATATCTGAGAATACATTTTACTACCATCGAATGTTATTTTCCTGGATTGTTCATGTACCTGCTTACAACTCCCACTGCATGTGCAATATCAGGCCTTGTGCAGACCATTGCATACATTAAGCTTCCAACTGTTGATGCATATGGAAATTTAGACATATATTCCATTTCTTCTTGGGTCTTGGGGCACATCTCCTTACTAAGTTTGAAATGGCTAGCAAAAGGTGTACTATCTGGTTTTGCATTCTGTATATTAAATCTTTTCAACACCTTTTGTATGTACTCATAGACAGATAGCAATAATTGCAATTCTTCTCGTCTTCATTTAAAGGAAAAGACCAAGGATCTGCTTTGCCTCTCCTAATCCTTCATTGCAAATGAATTTGCCAATTTTCCTTTGAGCATATTTATTTCCTACATGTTAGACCTTGCAACAAACATGTCATCTACATACAATAACAATATAATATAGTTGCCACCATTTTTCGTTTCCAAATAAACACAATGATTAGAGCGACATCTAATATAACCTTGTTCAGACATAACCCTATCAAAATTTAGATACCACTTCCTTGGAGCCTGTTTTAAGCCATACAAGCTCTTCTTTAACCTGCACACTAATTTTTCTTTCCCTTTGACCTCATATCCTTCTGGTTGCTGCATATAGATATCTTCCTCCAAATCTCCATGGAGAAATGTTGTCTTTACATCTAAATGTTCAATATGTAAATCTTCCGCTGCTACAATACTTAAAATAGTTCTGATTGAAGTCATCTTAACAACAGGAGAAAATATTTCATCAAAATCAATACCTTTCTTCTGTGCAAACCCCTTCACCACAAGTCTAGCTTTGTACCTCTGTTTTCCTCCATCTTCTTCCTTCGGCCTGTAAACCCATTTATTCTGCAATGTGATTTTACCTGCAGGCAATCTGACTAAGTCCCAAGTCTGGTTATGCATTAAGGATTCCATCTCTTCTTCCATGGCTAGCTCCCACTTCTTCCTGCTTTCAACCTGCATTGCTTCTTCATAACATTCAGGTTCACCAAAATTAGTCACCAATAAATAATATAATGAAGGAGAGTATCGTTCATGGGGTATACTTGTCCCGATAGATCTTCTAACACCACTTTCAGGTGTTGGAGGTGTCTATTGATGTTGTGGTGGTTGTTTCTGTTGTGGCTGTTGATTATTGTTATTTTCAGGCACCTTTACTTTTTCTGTGATCTCATCAAGAACTATGTATTCTTTGTTTTCTTTTTCCTGTTTTTTTTCCTGCAACTGATTCTTATACAATACCTTTTCATTGAATATTACATCTCTTCTCCTAATGATTTTGTGATTTTCAAAATCATATAAGTGATAACCAAAATCATTAACACCATATCCAATAAAGGTACATTTCTTTGATTTTGCCTCAAGCTTTGTTCCATTTTCTTTATTAATATGGACAAAGGCCTCACAACCAAAAGGCTCTAAAAAGGAGTAGTTTACCTTTTTACCTGTCCATGCTTCCTCTGGAATACCACCATCCAAGGAACTTGAAGGCCCTCTGTTTATTAGATAAACAGAAGTGTCTGCAGCATCTGCCCAAAATTGTAAAGGAAATATTGCATGCAATCTCATGCACCCTGCATGCTCCATGATTGTTTTGTTCATCCTTTCTGACACACTATTTTCTTGTGGTGTTCTTGGAACTGTCTTCTCTCTGGGAATTCCATGCTCTGAACAGTACCTATCAAAATCTTTGTTGCAATATTCACCTCCATTGTCTGATCTGAGACACTTCAACTTCTTTCCTGTTCCAATCTCAACCAAAGCTTTCCATTTCTTGAAAGTATCAAATACATCAGAATTTATTCTAAATACGATAAATCCAAGTTTTTTCTAGTTGCATCATCAATAAAAGTAGCATAATAATGAGAGCCACCGAGAGATGATACCTGAGCAGGTCCCCATACATCTGTATGCACAAGCTCTAATTTTTCAGTCTTCTTTTCTTTCCAAACTTTGAGAAATCTAACTCTCTTTTGTTTTCCATAAATTCAATTCTCACATAAATCCAAATCAACATTCTTCAAACCTGGCAACAAATTTCTTAAGTGAAGAATCTTCATCCCCTTCTCACTCATGTGTCCAAGCCTATGATTCCATACTGCTGCATCTTCTACTTTGGAAGTTAAAGCATTAACAGAGTTAGAAATACCATTTCATAAATACAATGTACCAACCTTTTCACCTTTTTCTATTACTAGTGCTCCTTTGGTGACCTTCCAAGTTTTATCTGTGAAAGTTGTCACACAACCTTCATCGCTTAACTGCCCTATTGAAATCAGATTTTTCTTCAGATTTGGAACATGCCTTACCTCCTTTAATAGCCATTGGTTTCCATTCTGTTGTTTTACAAGAACTTTACCCACTCCAAAAATTTTACAGGGTTTATCATCACCCAAACGAACTTGTCCAAAATCTCCTTGAACATAGTCATGAAAATATTTCTTATCAAGTGTGGCATGGAATGAGGCCCCTGAATCTACCACCCAGGAATCAGTAACATTTTCGAAAGAAAGAATCAAAGCATCTTGTAACACATCACCTGTCACATTTGCTTCATGATTGTTTTCTTGTTGTGTGTCTCCTTCTTTTTCCTTCCGAGATCTACAGTCTTTCTTTAGGTGTCCTTTCTTTCCGCAATTCCAGCACACTATCCCCGATCTGGACTTGGATCTGCCTTTCCTTGATTTACTACGATATCCCGAGCTCTTTCCTCTTTCCATTCTTCTTCCCCTAGACTCTGCACTCAAAGCATTACCCGATGTCTCACCAGAGATTTTCCATCGCATTTCCTCGCTAAGGATAGCACCGACAACATCATCAAACTTTAAAGTACCGGATCTAGAGACAAGACAGTAAACTGTACTTCTAAAATAGAGAAGAAAAGAGATATTCACGCCTTAGAAATGAGCCACTTCGAGGGGGGCAACCTCCAATACATTACATGAATGAACAATTCTTGGATGATACAAATGAACAAAACCTCCTTCTATATATAGGAGTCCATGGGGCCACAATATAATCCTAGTGGGGCCACAATGTAATCCTAGCCGACCTAACAATAATAATGTAAGGGCACAATAATAATAATATGGGGGTTACAGTGGTACAATAATAACAATAAGGGGGGCTACACTAACATAATAAGGGGCTATACTATTAATATAGGGACTTAACATGCCCCTCTCCTTCAAACAAGTGTTGTCCTCAACGCTTGATTATTTCTTGATGCTTCTGTATAAAATTCTCATCCTCCCATGTGAAATCTTCTATAGGAAAGTTCTTCCACTTGTTGAGGTACTCTGAAATTGATCGTACTTTTCGATTTCTTGTTTCTATGACTGCTTCATAACTTCTTTCGATGTGATGTTGATATTCATGTTGTTTCATTAGATTCTGCACCAAAGTTGGGTTATCCTTTGAGAGTTGGAGAACTTGTTGTTGATGCTCGATGTGATCTTCCACTAATTTATCATCCATATTTGATATTATTTTATCCTTCAAACCATCCAACTTATCCTCCATTTCTGCTTTTAAACCATCTATTTCATCTTCAATTGCTCTTCGTAAGATCGAAATTTGTTGCACTTGGTACCGTAATTTTGATATCTCATATTGCAATTCTTCCTCTTCATGCGTCATAGTATAGCTTTCTGAGGGCTTAATGGGTATGAAATTATTTTTTGGAGGCATAATAGAACCCATTACTGACAAAAATTCTTCAATATGCCCTTGGAATCAATTCAACTTGATTCTTCAAACAAGACTTATGCAATTCGGAAAAAAACAATACAAATCTTTTTCTTGCTTTTGAGGAGCTCGATATTGAAATTGAATTATCTCTGTAATTGAAAATATTCAATATCTGAAATTCAGCCCTATAGTATCCCTCTGAAGCTTCTTTCAAATGCCACAGGTCTGACCTGATTTGGATTCTCCAAGACAAATTTGTGTCCAATCTCCCACAATGACCTAATTTTGGACTGGTTCAGTAGAGCGAACTTGTACGACTTGCCACGTGTTACTGTTTTGTTCTTTGTCTCTGAAATTGATAGCCAAGAAACTACAGGCCGTGTACTGGTGATCACTTTTGACGGCACTCCAATCCAATCTTCGTAGAGAGAGTGACAATGCTTTCCGCCACTGTTCCTTGAGATGAAATTCGTGAGCCCGAAAAAACCCTACCTTCCACAGATCATATTCCAAAAAATATTACGAACCAAGCTCTGAAATTTTTTTGACGAATTTCCTCAGGATTCAGCTTCGCACCATATGAATTTCAGATTTGGAGGGCTCGTCAGAGGCCAGACGCAGGGAGAAACAAATGCCACGATGACTCGTTTAGGAGCTCGAAAAACGACCTAACTTCCTGACTTCCACAGATGACATCTCCGCAACACAGAACCAAGGTCTGAATTTTTTGATGAATTTCCTCAGGATTTCAGCTTTGCACCATATGAATTTCAGATTCTGAACCTTCTTAGAAAAAATTTTATAGCGCAAATGCCACGATGACCTGTTTAGGAGCCTGAAAAAATACCTGACTTCCACAGATCATATCTCCGAAATTATTGCGAACCAAACTCTGAAATTTTTATACAAGCTTCCTCAGGATGTTTTCTTCTCACCCTAAAAATTTCAGCTTCTGAAACTTCGTAGAAAAAAGTTATAGCGAAAATTCCACGATGACCTGTTTGGAGCAGCGAAACCCTAGAATCCAAAGCTCTGATACCAAATGTTGTGTAACCAGCTCCAAAAATAGAAGAAAAGAGATATCAACGCCTTAGAAATAAGCCACTTCGAGGGGGAAACCTCCAATACATTACATAAATGAACAATTCTTGGATTATACAAATGAACAAAACCTCCTTTCTATATATAGGAGTCCATGGGGCCATAATGTAATCCTAGTGGGCCACAATGTAATCCTAGCCGACCTAACAATAATAATGTGAGGGCACAATAATAACAATATGGGGGTTACAGGGGTACAATAATAACAATAAGGGGGGCTACACTAACATAATAAGGGGCTACACTATTAATATAGGGACTTAACAGACAGAGTTACTAATGGCCATAACTAAACCATTCCAGCTTTCTGGCAATGAGCACAGAAACAAAAAAGCCCTAACTTCATCATCAAAGTTTACCCCTACAGAACTTAACTGACTGGTAACTGTATTAAAATCATTTAAATGGTCTGCAATAGATCCTCCTTCCGACATCTTCATATTAAATAAACGTTTCATAAGAAATACCTTGTTTGAGGCTGAGGGTTTTTCATATCGTTTTTCCAATGCCTTAATCAAACCCTCTGTTTTTGTTTCCTTCAAAATATTGAAGGCTATCGATGCCGCGAGGCACAGCCGTACTGTTTCGAGTGCCTTTCTATCGAGAATCTCCCATTCTGCGTCTATCATAGCCATCGGCTTCTTTGTTTTTCCACTCAATGGTAGGTACAGATCTTTCTGATACAGATAATCTTCCATCTGCATCTTCCACAGCAGGAATTTTTGGCTGTTAAATTTCTTGACCCTAAATTTACCATCTTCTGCCATTTCTCCCACTTGAACCAGGAACCATTATTTCCTGTGAGTTTATCAGCCAAATAGACCTTCGGCTCTGATACCAGTTGTTAGAAAATTATATATTACAGAGCAATGAAACACATAAAATATGTGGAAAACACAAGCACACAAAACACATAAAACCAAAGAGACACAAATATACGTGGTTCACCTAGTTTGGGCTACGTCCACCCTGAACAACCAGTCCTTCCTTTCTATTATCCAGCAAAATGAAGAGACATAACCTACAGTAGATCCGCTGTAATATCCTTTGTTCTCTCTCACAGTCTGCCTATCTGTTTCTTTCTTCGAGAATACACATACCATCCACAGCCACAATACAATACCCTCATACAAGCGAGGGGTTGCCTTCTAGGGAAAAAAACCCTAAACTAAACATAACTTCTACCGTCAGATCATCTGCCTAATGAACAGCCCATATTGATTAGAAATTACTATACATTTGCAAGGCAATTTTACATATGTTTTTAGCTTCGGGGGCGCTGCCCCCCGAAACCCCCCACCAGGGGGGGCCTCCATAAAGACGCAGCCTCCCCCCCTGGACCCCACAGGCATCGTTTAATTACGGGCGGCATTGCCGCCCCATTAAGGTACAAGGGTCCAACGATGTGATACAAAATAAACAAGATAATCAGGCTCCACACCCAACAAGCTACTTACTCAAAGATCATGATGGTGAACCTAAAATTGGAATCTAGGTAGGGAGTGTTGGAGAAAATGTCTCGGCAAGTTACAGGTTATAATGAGTTTTAACAGTGACAAGGGAGTTGTACATGAAAGATTTGGATAAATATTTGCCAATAGGACGTGGCAATAAGTACAAGTATACCTGAAATAGTAATATATCTGTGCAGAATAGATAGATGATAAGTTTGAATAGACAGCCATGTTCTAGACTCCCTGTTATGAAAGAAATTGAATATGACAATTTCTTTAACCTTTCCCATTGTTGTTGTATCTTAAGATATTGAACATAATGTATAATTTATGTGTTATTTTATGCACATATGTATATGATGAATGAGCGTGTACCTGTTAATTGCATGATGTTTGATAACAATATGCTATAGTATTAATGCAATAAGTGATTGGAATTTAATCATGGTTATTACGTTGTTGATCATGCAGTTGTCGAGACAACAATCGTAGGGGTAATGGACCCTCTAGGTTTGTGCTCTTGAAGGCTTTGGAAAGACAGATCGCCCAAGGAACTGTAATCATTGAAGGGGATTCTTGGGTACGGATAGGGGCAACTACGACAATAATAGAATGATTTAATTGAATTCTGTATAGTCTGGAGAGTAAGTTCAATGGAATGTAAATGGTTCAATGGCTTGGAGGATACTTGGAGGCCCTGGAAAAATAACAACTTGAAGGCTATTGAGTCTTGGTACCCTAGCTAATGTTAGGTACTAATTATGTACCCGATAATGGGTGAGTAGATGCCCATGAAGCTAGCATCATATCAACTATTGCAAATATTGTTGGATGCCTACTCTTGTATTATGTATATATGTGCTTAAATTATGAATTAGAATTGTTATGGATACCCCACTTGTTGTAAAAACATGACTATAGCATGCTTGTTTGTTTGCTCAATATTGTAGGTATGTACTAAGACCTTGGGCATCTCAAGGCAGTGAGTGATTCAGTGGATCATTCATTTATTAATTTATTCATTCTTGGAGACAGATCAGCTAGGGAGTCCTAGAGCTTGGAATCTAGAATTGGTTGAGTTGTCGATGAGTCCTGGGGTTGGGCTTTGTAACCAACTAAGGTGTGGTTATTTAGTTAACCACACCAAATGATGCATCCTATTTTTAGGGCTTAGTGACCTAGTTTTGTGAGCCTGAATGGCTCTAGAAGCTTGGTAGCTTCGATTACTAATTAACTAGAGATTCCTAGGATGGACACTGGAAATAGTTGTGCTACAGGTCATTTTGTCACATCTATTCAAATGTCCTGGAAACTGGATCAACAAAAATCCTTGACACCTTGCATTCATCCCTTTGCAAAGCCTTAAACATTATCTCTCAAAAAAATCCAAATAGTATGGGTTGATCAACTCAAAAACCTAGTTTTTGGATCCATCCAACTTTCTCTTCTAGCAACCTACATTGTTGAGTGTTGCATAACTGAGAAATTGCACTGACCAATGCATGTTACCTTTGTTGTAGGTGTGATGATTCTATAATGTTGGGAAAAATAAAAAATAATTTTTAATCTTCTCTTTCCAGAACATTCTAAAGTGTTTTTAACCATTTACTATTGATTGAGATCTCGAACTCCTATGTTGGGGGTGTTATATCTTATCTATAGAGCTTATCCTCCCTCATATGTGGACCTAAGTCCTACATTGGTAGAACCCAAAATACCCTATTTACCCTATAAATTCACTACCTCCCATAGAGTTTGAGTTGTCTTTTGGAGACTCTTAATTATGCCCTAATATTGTTGCTTTTTACCTAAGGATCTATTATCATCCTTGAGTTGTGATTTAAGGCTTGCTTTGTGGCTAAGGAAGGACAAGTTATGTGGGATACATTTACATGGTCAAGATCTGTAAAAGGGTTGTAATATTCTCCTACATTTCATTAATACCAAAATATTTGTTTTCCTATGCTTATGTCTATTTGATGCATATGTATTTCAATGCCTTCTTGACTCGTTGATTAGAGATATTAGTCTATGTTATTTGTATCTATTAGTTCTCGTTCTTGCTATAATTGTTTTTTAGGTTCCATTTATAGCATTTGGAGTTGGAGCTAAAGTTCACAAGTATGGAGAAGAGGATAAATTGCATTGAACTCTAGGTAAGTCGTTCCTCCATATTCTAATTTCTCTAAGGAAAGCACAAGTATTTTTTTTTTCTGTTGCTTCCATATCAAGCCACTAGATCTCGAGAGTTCACTTATGTATGTAGAAGATAATTTTGTGTTGAAAGTGGCAACATGAAAGGCTTCTAATTTAATTTTACCTTAATTAAATTAGAAGTAAATTATAATTCCACATCACATGACAGCTTATACGAACTAAATAAGTTAAGAAGACTTAGTTAGCTTAGTCAATTCGAGTTGAGGGCATGTAGGGTTCTCCCTAATTTTTAGGGGGTCCAATTGCAGTTTATTTTGAGTTGTAATTAGTTAACTCAATTATTTTAGTTAAAATAAATTTAACTAGTTGTAACTGAGAGATGAGCTAGTGATAGGTCCAGTGAATTAAATATGATTTAATTCACATGCAGTGATCAATCAAATAACTGATAGTTTGCTATAAATAGTTGTTGCATGGCAGTTTTAATGAAGGCCCGGTTGAGATTGGAGTTAAAGGGAAGAGAACTATCAGTTGTGTTAGCCACCTAATCCACTAAGGGTTAAAGTGTGGAAGTGGAATAGACAAAGGTAGTCCAAGAGACCATGAAAGATGAATCCAAGGGTCGCCATAATGTATTATAAATGTACATCATGTGAATAATATTAACACACAAAATTATCTTTCTCTTCATCTTATGTCCATTTCATGTGTGTCTAACAAGTTGTATAATTAGAAAATTGTACAGGTCATGCATGAGGTCATCAGGATGCCTTTGAAGTATTGCGCAATAAATTGATGGGAATTTCATAATTAATAGGGGCTCAATTAGCCCAGGAATGCATGAGCAATGCTAGTCATTCAAGTGCAGGGAATTGGTTAAGTATTGGACCAAACTTTCCAGGATCAGTGTGAGACAGTCGAAGATAGTGCATAGGTTTCTTAGGAAGAGAAATAGCATTGTATTGTTTCATGTTCTTGACTTAATGCAATATAAAAATAACAAGGTTTTTAGATGAGGCTTTCACCAGATACATCTTCGTGTTGTGATATTGAAATTCTTTCTCTTTCTTGTTCATGTGACTATTTGAACATAATTGGTTTCCGCAATTTGTAGAATTGATTTAGTATTTTTTTTTTTTAGAATATTACAATATTAGTCGAATATATTTAGATATTTCTACATGGTATCATAGCTGGAATTTTTATAGAAGAGAAGAACCAGAGTTTGTTTTTTAACAGGTGAATCATATTTTCTTATTTATTCTTCAGTGCCAGCATCAGATCGGGATGTATTTCTCTGGATTGATACTTGAATATGCCTTAAACGGTAATTAGAATTACATAGCATGGAAGGACAGGATGGAAGTGATGTTGGAAGAAAATGGACTGAATGAATTCATAGATACTAATATTCCCTATCATGCAACAATAGGATGCTCAATTTCTTGATGCATGGAAGAAGAATGTAGAAAATGCAAGAAGGATTCTATTACAAGGAGTTTGAGATCATATTGTCTCAAACCTCCATGGAAAGGAAACTCCATATTATATTTGGAAGGCCTTAACAGATATATTTCAGAATAGAAGTGACCATAGGAAGCTGGCGTTGAAGTACAAGCTCAGAAAGATCAATATGGATAAGGGAGACACAATCCCAAAATACTTGACGAAGTTCACTCAATGTTGAGATGGACTTGGAAGTGTTGGTGTGATAGTTTCCCAAGATGATTTGGTGATCCTATCACTTCTATACCTTCCCAAGAGCTGGCATAGCTACCAGGACTCGGTGAATGGGAGGGAGAAGCTACCCGAGTGGGAGCGAATGTGGTCCGACTTGGTACAATAAGAGATTCAGTTGAATACCAGGGATGGATCCTCATCAAATACTGATGATGAGGAGAATTTTGCCTTGGATATAAAGGAAAAGGATGGAAAGGGAAGGCGTCCCATTCCAAATCAGATTTCGGCGAGGCTGGTAAGAAGCGATACTTTTCAAAGGTAAAATGTTTTCATTTTCATGAGCTTAGACACTATGCTACAAAGTATCTACACAAGAAGACCATCATGAATTCCTTAGGAGGAGTGGCAGGTGAAGCACTTGCTTCATATTTTGAGTTGGATTTCACCCTCATCACATGCATGGTGTCATCAGTGATAGGTTTTGTGTGGTACTTAGATAGTGGAGCTTCATTCCATATGATTGGCAACGAAGAATTCTTCAGTAACTTGGAGGAGAAGGATCTCCAAAAGCATATCAATTTAGGAGATGATATGAGGCATAGCGCTACTGTCATAGGTATAGTTACCTTTCCGAGGGATTCATGTACTCCTATCACATTAAAATATTTCATGTATGTTCCTAGTTTAACGAATAATTTGGTTTATGTTGCTATGTTGGAATGTCGTGGCTATGATGCGATATTCAATGAAGGAAAGTTGTTCCTTCATCAAAAATCCATGGGACAAGTGAAGAATATTGGGATTTAAGTAAATAACCTCTATAAATTGGATGTAGAATAATGTCTTTCATTGAGCACAAAAGCAAAGGAGGTGAGCCGAGACATCACTGAGTTATGGCATAGGAGATTGGGCCATCTACACCATGGTGCTTTGAAGATAATGCAACAGATTTCTGCATGACTTCCAAAGGGTGCACTTGAGCAGTGAGACATATGCAAAGGGTGTACATTAGGGAAGTATACCAAAGCCACCTTTCATGATAAGGAAATTCAAGAAAAGCTTATCGATGAGAGAGTTCACTTGGATGTGTGTGGACCATTCTCGATAACTTCCATAGTAAAACACAAGCATTATGTGATTTTTGTAGATGATTTTTCATGCAAGTGTTGGATTATCTTCATGGAGAAGAAAGGTCAGATGTTCTCAATTTTTTGTGAGTTCAAATCAGTTGTCTAGAAATATACAGGGAAGACGGTGAAGGCTTTGAGGAGCGACAATGGTGGATAATATATATGTCTCTAACGAATTCAAGAACTTATATTCTTCAAAAGGAATTTGAAGGGAATTGGCAACACCTCATAACCCACAGCAAAATGGGGTTGCAAAAAGGAAGAACATAACTATTGTGGGAGCAACACGAGCTATGTTTCATGATCAAGGCCTATTGTTGCATCTGTGGGAGGAAGCATTCAATAAAACAGTATTTTTGCATAACAGAAGTCCTCATCGGATACTTGGGATGAGTACACCAGAGGAAGATTTTTCAGGTAAGAGACTAGATATGTCGCATTTTAAAATGTTTGGTTCATCAATTCATGTCCATTTAACCAAATATATCAGGAAGAAGCTAGAGCCAATAGCTAAGTTGGGGATATTTTTGGGGTACATTGATACACTTCACAGCTATCAGGTGTACTTGCCATCACATAGGATGGCAGTGGTCAAAAGATATCTGAAATTTGATGAAGACGAGGCCATGTTAATTTCCCTTAAGAGAGAGCTTTAGTTGCATGCAGTTGAGGAGATCTTAGATCCAAAATAAGAACCTCAAGATATGGAGCAGCCACATGTAGAGGTGTACAGAGTAGAAACACCCACTCATGGAGAGACATCTTGAGATGGAAGGAAGCGTGCCAGATAGGCTGATAGGTTGTTTCTTATTGCTAGAGAGGATGTGGGAGCACCCCCATCACAACGCAGGAAAAGAATATCCTCACAGTGGTACACTGGCTACAGGGCTCTTATGAGCAAAGGAGTAGTGATAGAGGCATCCTCTTTTGAGGAAGCAGTGCAACAACTAATTTGGGTTGATGCCATGGTTGAGGAGTATTACTCCATTATCAGAAATAGTTCATAGGAAGTTGTCCCAAGACCATAGGGGAAGTCAGTTGTAGGATCGAGGTGGATCTACAAGGTGAAGCAGGTAGCAGATGAGAATGTGGAGAAGCACAAGGCCATATTTGTGGCTAGAGGGTTCTCTCAGGTAGATGGGATTTATTATGATTAGACCTTTGCACCAGTCACAAGGTACTCATCAATCAGATCCATCTTTGTACTCTCAGTGCAGATGGGATGGCACATACATTAGATGGATGTAAATACAACCTTCCTCAATGTGGTGATAGAGGAAGAGTTGTACATTGAGAAACCAGAAGGTTTTGAGACCTTTGACAGAGAGTCGCATGTGTGTAGACTCAAGAGAGCATTTTATGGGCTAAAGAAAGCACCTCATTCTTGGTACACTACGTTCGACAGCTACTTCATTGGGTTGGGCTTCACCAAGTGTGAAGTAGATGAAAACCTTTACCATATTTTGATAGAAGGTAATATTTTGATCATTGTACTTTATGTCGATGATTTGATACTGACAAATAATGAGTAGCTCATCAAGTCTTTCAAAGAGGATCGTGCAAGTGAATTTGAGCTGAAGGACATGGGACTCTTGCACTATTTCCTAGGATTTGAATTTTGGCAAAGAGATGAGGATCTATTTGTATCTCAGGGTAAGTATACCATTGTAATTCTCAGGAAGTTCCAAATGAAGGGCAGAAAAACCATGGAGACTCCTCTAGCAGGAAACTGGAGGAAGGAGGATGCTACTTCAGGCGAAGTAGTAGATGCTATTGTCTACAGACATCTTGTGGGTTCATTCATGTATTTGGTGAAAACACGAGCAAACATATGCTATGTGGTTAACTAGCTTATTCAAGCTATGGTTAAGCCTACCAAGATCATTTGGAAGGCAGGAAAGCATGTGTTGAGATACCTCAGAGGCACTACAGAGTTTGGGCTATGGTACAGACATACATAGGAAGTGAAGCTTCCAGGCTTCACAGATGCAGATTGGGCAAGGAGTCCATCTGACAGGAAGAGCACATCAGGGGGCATCTTCAGCATAGGATCAACAGTAGTTTTTTGGTACAACAGAAAACAAAGATCAACTGCACTCAGTTTAGCAGAGGCAAAGTACATGGTGACCAGTCAAGCAACATGTGAGGCCATATAGATGAGGAAGATACTTGTTGGTTTATTTGGTCGACAAATGGATCTGACAATGATTTATTGTGACAACCAGAGCTGCATCAAACTCTCAGTTAGTCCAATTTTTCATGACAGGTCCAAGCATATTGATATCTAGTATCACCATCTCAGATATTGTGTGTATAGGTGGATTATGTCATTAGAGTACATTCCCACGGAGGAGTATGATGTAGACATCTTGACGAAGGCACTGTCAAGAAGAAAATTCGAGTTCCACGGAGACAGGATCGAGGTAGTAGACAATCCCTTTCTTGTTGAGAGAGAGTGTTGAAATTGGTGACATGAAAGGCTTCTAATTTAATTTTCCCTTTTTAAATTAGAAGTAAATTGTAATTCCACATCACATGACAGTTCGTACGAGTTAATTGAGTCATGAATACTTAGCTAGCTTAGTCAATTGGAGTTGAGGGTCAAACTGGAGGCATGTATAGTTCTCCCTAAGTTTTAGGGGGTCTAGTTGCATTTTATTTTGAGTTTTAATTACGGTTAACTCAATTATTTGAGTTAAAATCAGTTTAACTAGTTCTAACTGAGAGATGAGCTAGTGATACGTCCACTAAATTAAATATGACTTAATTCACATGTAGTGATCAATCAGATAACTGATAAGTCGCATAGTTGTTGCATGTCAATTCTAAGAAAGGCCGAGTTGAGATTGGGGGTAAAGGGAAGAGAATTATCAGTTGTATAAATATAAAATTGTACAGGCCATGCATGAGGTCATCGATACACCTTGGAAATATTGTGCAATCAATTGATGGGAATTTCCTAATTAATAGGGGCTCAATTAGCCTAGGAATGCTCGAGCAAGGTTGGTCAATTAGAAGCAGGTAATTGGTTAATTATTGGACCAAATTTACCAGGATCAGTGTGAGACAGTTAGAGATAGTTCAGAGGTTTCTTGGGAAGGGAAATAGCCTTGTATTATTTCATGTTCTTGAAATAGCCTTGTATTATTTCATGTTCTTGACTTAATGCAATATACATATAGTGGGTTTTTTAGCTAAGGATTTTCCGAGATACATATTTGTGTTGTGCGATTGAAATTATTTATCTTTCTTGTTCATGTGATTGTGTGATTGTAATTGGTTTCCACAATTTGTAGAATTGATTCAGTATTTTGTTTTAGCGTATTACAAGATCATTTGAATATATTTAGATATTTCTACATTTTCCATTAAACAACTTGGCGACTCTGTTGGGGAATGAGATATTCCTATAGTGGTTTCCTTTGCCTATTCATTTTTTACCTTTCAATATGAATCAATTTGACTTGTTTAGATGGTTATGAGTCTTTAGAAATCATAATTAAGAGCTTGGTAGGGATTTTGTTTCATGTTTCTAACATAATTATCCCCAACACACTTTTATGGTCTGAGACAGAGCGACCCAACACACCTGACTCTCTCTGTCTGTGTGGTGCATCACATTGGTTCTCATACATAAACTATGATGGTTCTTGTAGGATGCAAAAATTTCATTTGTATGCCTTCCTATGAGTTTCAATTTGATCCAGTAGATTTTCCTGAGTCTTTGAACTAGTCATTATTTCCATAAATCCAATAGTGTGTTTACATTCGATTTTATTTCCTTTTTATGAGAGTTTGTTTGATGTTTTCTTTCTTCTTGTCAATTAGGGTTTATAAAAACTTGCCTTGATTATTGATTGGATAAAGAGAATTTTCATATAACAGTTATAGTCTGTGTGAGTTCTTTTGGTCAATAAGCTAGCTTCATTTTCATTTCATTTGACAATTGAAAGAAAGAAAAGAAAAAAATCCATTTCTTGCATTGCATATAGTGTTTTGAATTGCATTGGGATAGTATTGTATTGAAATATATAATTAGGAAGCTCTTGTTTGTTGCATATTTGATTGTTGCATCTTTGATTGTCGCATCATTGCTTGTTTCTTCCTTCCCATAGATAGATATTCATCGAAATGAAAGATCTATTTTCATCGTGCTAGTTGCATCATAGGAAGTTCAGGTGAATTCCTATCGTGAGCCTTGAAATTGAAACTTAATTGAAGATAAACTTTAAAATTTATTCAATGAACCTAAGGATATTTTTGAACATTAATGACACACATATTTTTCTAGGAAAGAAGACATGTTCTGACGCTGTTAAATGTAGTTGTCGTTACCTGTTTTTGTTACATTCTGGGGGTAGTTGGTATTCCACGTACATAAGTATATCAAATTGTTCTCCACGTACCCTCTAGTATATTAGATGGCACTCCACATATGAAAATTATATCAGAATACTTCCTATCATACAGGACACATTAGACAGCACTACTAAGGACTACGCTTCCACGTACCTCTGGGTATATTTTGGAAGTCCCCACTAGGTTGTTATCATGCCATAGGTAACCAAGTTATTCGCATTTTTATTGTGATACACCGATAATAGCATTCGGGGAGATTGTCTACACATACAGGAAATGATATATTGCAGTTCACAGTGACTTGGTAAACCCTATTTCCTAGTTAACTCTTTTATTTTATTTGTGTTTTTAATTTCTAAAATTAATTAATCCATCATGGGAGAACACTCTGAAAAACCTCGTCGTTCATGTAGAATGAAAATATTTCCTCCTTTAGCTCCATAGGCAAAACCTATTCGTCATAAGAATAAGAAAATGCAAACTACCAAACTTGGTGCTTCAGAATCTACCCCTTCTAGAACCACCTCTGAAGTTAATCGTCCAGAATCGTCACTTCCCATAAGTATAGAACCCAAAATTACATCTTTACCAATTGGTGAGTCTAACGCAGTTCAAAATGAAGACCTTGAAACATTAGAACCTAGTGAGGTCATTGAAACCTAAATTTCCTCCTCTGTACCAAAATTTTCCTTTTTTTACCTCTAGTAATCAAACGCAAACTCCTTCACCTCAAACTCCTATTTTCAATTCACCTTTGAACTTACCTCGGAGACTTTCCTTTGAGAAGTATAATCATGATTGTTTCAGTGATGGTCTCTCAACCCATGTCTTCTATCATGAGTGAATCGACCAAAGTTGCAACAACTTTTATGTTTATAACTTCACCAAAAACTCATTTGTATGGTGGTCCATTAGTGCCACTCAACTACCAGTCATTATCTAGAACCTTTTCTAGTGTGTTGACTAGCTCATGGACTTTTTCTTTATCATTTTCATTTGGTATACCATCTAGTCCCTCTTTAACAATAATCTCGTGACCTACTCAACCTATTGCATCCCAAACTCCTTTAGAGCAGTAGTAAGATGCATATCTAAGTGGATTAGGACATCCACAACAACCTTATCAATCATACACTATAAATCCTCCCATTGGGGGAAGTTTCTTGCATACACTCCTTATCCTCCAATAGGGGTCAAAATTTTGTTGTAATTCTCCCATTCGTTGATCAAATGTTATAAGTTGGTGCTCCATCCTATTTGATTCCTCTTCCTACAGGTCCTCCATTTTCAGGAATGGTTGTTTCCCCTTGTAATCCTACATTTCTTGTTCAACCTAGTTTGGACTTAACTCAAATAACAACCTCTCAACCTGTCCCAACTACACCTCAAGTTCATACTTACCAATTTGTTCAATCCATACCTCGACCTACCCAAGTTATACCTCAAGTGAGTCAACCTTTTCAAGTTGTATCCCAAATGCAAAGTGCTCTGATAATATATGGTATTTCTCAAATCCCATCTACCTCACCTCTTCAAGGTGCATTACAAACTCCACCTCTTGGTTAGTCCATACTTCATATGCAAGTAAACCAACCTGTTCATAGCATGTCACAAGTGCCAACCAGTCAACCCAATATTGGAATGATGCAAAACCCATCTAAGAAACCATCCCAAAAATGCCTTATCAAGTCCAACATATCCAAACTCAGTCGTTCCAACCTTACCAAGGTCTTCATGGAACTGGACCAACTGGTTATGGTTATCATAGTTATCAAAAACCTCCTTATCTTGGAATGCAAATATTGGTTTCTCAACCCATTTTATAATACCTGGGATATCCTCCACCATCAATTAACCTTTATCCACAATATCAAACTCCACGAATAGAATTTAATAGGGAATTTCCATTCATTGCAACAATTGATTTACCAGATTTATCTTGACTAACGAATGATATAATTTTTCACTCTCCTTGGTGGTTGGTTATTCCTACTAAATTTTCGAGTGACATTCCGAAAAATAACGAAAATCCTAGAGAATATTTGTCCACTCATGTTCTGACCTATAATTTATGGAGTTCATCCAACTCCTTAAATGATGATTCTATTTTTGGTAGTGCATTCAATGCATCGGCAGACGAAATACACTATGCTTAGTAGGGAGGTTGCTTACGTATAAACAAGTCACAAGTAAAAATGGTTTTTCAAACGTTAGTGGAACAAGTTAAACATATAATAAGCTAAGTTAAATGGAAACATAGCATGCTATATTAACAATGAAATAAAAAATAAAAAAAACATGCACAAGAAACATGCTCTATTGCGCAAACACACTAATAACTCAACAATGGAGATTTTTCTCCCTTTATTAGGTGTTAGTGGTAGTAGAAGATAGAATACTAAATCTCTTGACGTGGGTCTTTCGAGCTACTGAGCTCCAATATCCAAGACAAGGGAGTCTCTTCCCCTCAACTTTTCAGCAAGCCTCTCTTGTAGATCGACGGACACATGGCGAACTCTTCTCTCTTGGATTGAGGTGTTGGGTGGCCAAAAACTGAATCCTTTCAATCCTCTTGCTGTTGGACAACACAAGCTAATTTTTTGATGAGAAATTTGTCTAGCATAACAATGTGTCTCCCATTTCTCTTCCCATGCCTGGATTTTATCAAAAAAATTCAAATTTTCCCTCCCTCTCTTAGTCTAGTATGGATGGTGACACAAGAGTGGGGTATGATTCCTTTGTGTGATTCACTAAAGCCTCAAGGTGGCTCAAAGGAAACTGTACTTGGTTAGCTTGAGTGAGAATATCTTTCTCAAAGTGTGCCAAGTGGTCCCGGATGATGACATTCTGCATTCTCCAGGACCGCGCGGCTCTTGGAGGGATAGTAACCCTCTTCACGACTAGCAAAGAAAAAGCAGCAATGCGTGCTCAGGGCCATTGCTTCCTGTGTGCTATCCCAAAAAAAAAAAAATTGACCTTAGGAAGATTTAATTTTTTAGCTCCTCTAATGTATTTCTTCCCTGTAAATATTTATTTGTACCTTCTGCTTGACATTTTCTAATGTCTTCTTCCTATACGATTTTCTAGTGTTAACAGTTTCCCCCTAATGTATGAGGTCTAGGAAGAAATATATAGCCAAAATACATTATAGTTTATTTTTTTATGTAGTCCTTTTAAGAGAGAGAGAGAGTAACTTGCTTGAGAACTGAGGTTGGAGACCCCTTGCCGTGAGTAAAAAAGACATTGTGCTTTGTTGGAAACCTGCAAGAGATATAATGAATAAAATATTTCTACGAGGCGGGCATGTCCATGCTCATGATGTTTTGACTACTTAAGCTTATCTGATAAATAGAGGTTTTGTTTATGTCACTTTTTGGAAGTGACCTGTTGCTGGTTGATGACGATGGTTGTTGACACCCTCAGGAGCATTTTTTCTTTGAAATAAGATTGAATATGGTGCCCACACGCATAATATTGGTATGGCATGTTTTTTTAGAAAAATTTCTCATTGTATTCATGGGTCTGTGACTGTTGGGGACCTTCCCGTGTAAGCACTCTTGAAAGAGATGCTTATCAAGTCACGGGTCTTCGACGAATTCTAACATAAATCAACAATTTATGAAGTATGATACCATCTTGACATGAAATTTTATCTTGAATTTGAATTTCAATAGGATTGATGGAATCCATGGGAAATGATGACTCCCATAGTGCCATCCAGGGATGCCCCTATTGAGGTGAGGAGTCATCCAAGGTACTACCTCCTTATTGGAAAATGTTTGTTGTCATCGACAAGAAGGAAGCATCAACTGACCGAGATGAGTACTGATGCAAGGGAATAGGTTTTTTGATGTAGCATGGAGTGTTTTGATAGGTTAACCTAGTCATGATGATGATAAATGGCTATAACTGATGATGGTAGTTAAGTGGCCCAAGGTTGGAGCTATAAATGCGAGTCACAGCAGTCATAACAATTTCTAGTGAGGAAATTGTTGAAGTCTGTAGGACATCCAAGGTGGGTGTATGGTTGTTATGAGTGTTATGCAGAATTGTGATCTATGAATAAACTAGGTTCCCTAAGTGTTTTGTTTTTCACTTAGAACAACAGAGGAAATAATAACTATCACTTTCTCTAAAACAAGTAGATATACATAATGTTAAAGGATCGTACTTGTGATTGAATCGCTTCTCCTTCTCCTTCTATCGTTGTTGTCGTCGCTCTCAATGCAACCCAAGTCACTAGATCAATTCCTGCAAACACAAACAGAGAACAGAAAACAACATGCAATATACATATATCTACTTATCTTACTCAAATCAAATCGATTAGATATGAAATACATACATCATTCAAGAATATATTGCACAAGAAATAGAGACATATGTATGGAAAATGAACAACAATCTTTATTAAAGAGTAAAAGTGGGAGGTTACAACCAATGGATTGATTTGTTTTCAACCTACTCCAACTTCATTCCAGCCTCATCACATCCAACATCATACCAGCAACATATCAGTACTTTCACTCTCTTATCAAAAGAGAATCCAACAATAACTTTACCAAAATTCTTCCTTCCCTAGCACTATGATGAGTGCTCAATTTATAGGGAAACTGATGGTAGTTTCTCAATGAATAACTTTCTAATAATAGGAAAGACATGTTTCCAAGTTCAAAGGTGTTATATGGACACTTGGATTTGAATTTTGACACATATGGACTCTTCTAGAAGGCACTGGCCATGTGGAGATTTCGAGAACAATGAGAATTCTGCTCCCAGGTGACCAACGCACCCTTGAGTGTTGGGAAGTGCACTGCAGTGCACCCTTTAATGGAGGATTTGGAACTGCAACATAGTTAGTCCCTTTATATACTATGTTGGTGAGTCAATAAGTGATATAACATATACTTCAAACCTTGGAAATATCACAATAGAAGCCCTGAATGAAATGTCTTCACTTAGGGCATGTAGCAACTGAAATGTAGGGGGATGATAGACCCTATTTCATTGGTCCTGGGGATGATGTCCAGTTTGACCAGGTCATGGGGGATGATGCCCAAATTGACCTATAACAGCTGCCCCCTAAAGCATGAAGTAAAAATAATAATATTATTTGGATGTGATTCTTTACGATGTGATGAGACGGAACCGAATTGAACGGTGACCTGTATCAATCTTACAATACACTACATCATGATATTTTTCATCTTGATCATGAATTTTTGAGGGAGGCATTCCCATGCTCAGCACATAAACTATCTAATAACATGTACATAGTTCAGAAAATTCATCTACATTAGAATGTTGCCCAATACAGACATGCCTACAGATATATTCCAATGTTCGGATGACAATCTGTGTGCAAATTCATCGTACATATGATGTGTACAACAATCCTGAAATCGCAGCCTGGATGGATAAAACTAGATCTGGAGTCTTCTTATCTTGTTCACTCGATCGTTTAGGTACAAGTCTAGCCATGCGAATATATGATTTGTAGTCAAACATGGTAAGACATCGTTTGATTACCAACCAATAATGTGATCTATTAACAAACGCGAGAGAACCACCATTGATGTTAATGGATCTCAAGGTACTGCAATAAATTTTGCAAGGCATGAATAAATGATTTGATGTCGAATGCCAAACAAAATCTTTCGGTCAAAGGTACGGAAGCGAGAAACTTTTTGATGATGTAACAAACCTCAGGGTACTGGAAGATGATGTTTCTAAGTAAACTTCCTAGGTGATGTGTTGATGTCGACAGGAAGCAACTTTATTGCAAAATGGGAGTTACTTATTTCAGAGACAAAATGTGACTTGATATAGCAATGTTCAGGGATGACTGTCATGAAAATGAAGGTTTATGAGTATTGCAGAAGGATGAGTATTCATTGGATGACTTATCTTGAACATATTGGCGACACTAAGATGAGTTGGCAGCATTGACCCAAAACTGAAGTGAAGGTATGATGAACCATAGGTATGAATGAACCGTCAAGAAGACTACCCAACCCAAAAAGTCAAAATGATGGAGTGAAAGTGTCATGTCCAAGAGCAACCTGCTACCATAATTTGTTATGTTCTCTTTCCCAAATTTTCCCTGATCATTTGTTGACCAGTACCTCTTTATTTTTTAACAAGATTGAGGAGGATAACATACGCTTGATCTATAATTCAACCCTTTAGGCGAATGAATCGCTATAAAATAATTTAATGAGTGTAGTGATAAATGAAACTCAATTCTACCATGATCGACAAGCCCGTTGTTATTTTATGTTTTAACGAGCCTAATGACAGTGACAACTCAATCATTTTTCATGTTTTGAGAGTTTGAAAAAGAGGACAAAAGAAAACTCCATGAGTCATTTTTTGTAAATTTGTCACTCAGGTCCAAAAAAGTGTAAAATGATACCTGAGAGAACCTCCTAGCCATGTTCAACTTAGGTTTTCCTTTTTCGTAAATAATATATCTCAGTCCGAAAAAGGGTTAAACTTATACCGAGTAGATGTCATTTCATTTACTTTTACGAGGCTGCTCAAAAAGACAAGTGCTCGACAATCTTTTCACATTATTAGAGTTTGAAAAGAGCTAAAAGAAGACTCTAGGGGTTCCTTTTTCATTGTTATCGAAGCTCGAAAAAGAGATAAAAGTGTGCTTCAAGTCCTTTTTCATTTTTATCAAAGATCGAAAAATAAGGATAAAAGTATGATTTGTGGTCAAATCATTCTTTAGTAAGTGTGCACAACTAATCCATTGTATCGCCTATAAAACCTATTTAAAACACCAACAAACATATTAAAAATACCTATTTCATAGAAAAAATGAATAAAAACCATAGTCACAACATTAAATATGATTTGCAATAATCAAATTGACTAATTAAAAGAGTTTTTACTATTCATTTTTACCATTTGAGAAATAGGATCTCTAAATCAGTTCTTTCCCCTGAACTTCAGCAATTGATTGCAACAGATCCTATGGACGATTTTCCTTGTTGTTGGATCCAAGTTGGAGCTATGAACCTTCTCTTTCCTTCAGTAGCATTTATGTTTCATTTCATTGGAAATTTTTAGGGTTTTTATCCCCTTAGGGTAAATATATTATAAAATTTGGGCAACGCACCCTTGAATGTCGAAAGGTGTGTTGCAGTGCACTAAAATTGAAGGCCAGGTGCACTACAATGCTTTGTCCCTTGACCTCGGGTGCGTTGGGTACAATTTCCATTTTTGTTTCTTGTTGTGTGCCCAAATATTCCCTATTTTTTTGCATGAAATGGATCCTTATGAGTCTTATGATTATGTTTGAGATATTCATTGGATCAAAATGAAGACTACATGGAGGGAAAGAGAAAATTAAGAAAAAAACATGATTTCCATAAACGATCCGGGTATGGTAAGAGCCCTCAGAGACTGTGGGTTGCTAAAGTACTTCAGATTTTCAGGTATGAGGCAACAATAGGAACTATTGGAGTTCCTTTTTCGTTCATGGGATCCAGCGATATAATATTTCACATTGGGGACAAAGTGGTCCCAATATTAGTGGCAGACATATTTTTTCTCACAGGATTGTCGAGGCGAGGTCCACCCATTTCTCTTTTAGGATCTGCTCTTAGAGGAGAGTCAGTGAGAGATTACATATTTTAGTATTGCAATCCATGGACTGAACCTAGTAAGGATGGGAAAATAAGCATCTGTGATGTACGTGATTTTCCTTTGAGGACCATCATATTCAATATCGCAAAGCTTGCTAGTTCCGCTACACTACATGTGGCAAACGGATCATATGTGTAGTATGCACTAGAGTGCTTGGAACCAACAATATTTAACTGGGTTGAAGTTGTCCTCTTTCAGATGAAATAACAGCTGACCAAGGAAAAGGGTGGAAGGAAGAATAATTTCAATTCTTGATCTTGATTTCCTTTGACTTAGAGCGGATTCCATTGATGCATCCCCAGCATGTTACATTGGGTATATCTGGCCCTAGAGATCCAAGGATGCAGAGATGGGTAGAATTGATGGCTATACATGTTGGTCAATCGACCATCGTATTCTCTATTACATTCTTTTCCTGTTTCAGATGACATATGGTCACCATTGATGATTATGCATATGTAAGTGTAGACTTCCGAGGACATCTAGACTTGGTTCTACCAGACGGTGCTCAATGGGGTGCAACTGGTAAGAATTTTTTGACCATATTTTTTTATTTTTTCTAAGGTTTATACATTTTTTTTGTATTTTGATGTTTCCCAAGACTAAACTACAATTTTGATGTATGCAAATGTAGGTCGAGTTCGACCAGTGGGTCAGCTAGATCAAAGAGCAGACGATCCAGCAGAGAGGGATGTCAGGAGAGCAGTCCTTCGGGATTTGGATATGACAGAGACTCTTGCTAAGCTACAACAAAACATAGAGGGATTGAATCTCGAGATTCCGGATTTCCAGATCAAAGAGTTACCCATGAGACTGCAGCGCCACATTATTGGTGTTCCTAACCATTGGATGCGGTTAATGCGTAGGATAGCTATATCAGTAGATTGTTATCACGAGCATCACTAGTTTACTTTGACATTTTTCATACATTTTGAGGTCAAATGACCAATGTGTCTTGGGCACAAATTTTGTAAAAGCATATAACTATCTATCTATTTGTTCTCAGTGTTTTTCTATGTTTATTGCGCAATCCTATTCAATTATGTAATTTGAATTGAAAATATCTCTGTGCATGTGTTTCAAATGTCTGTTTATGACATAATTCACCAAGAAATCAGTTAATTTGTTCAAGTTTCTAGAAATGTGTTGATATTGAATGAAATCAAAATGTCTTTCCAAAATTCAAACTCTTAGGAACATACAATGCAGTGTTGGATTTTTGACAGTATAAACACTAGTAAGTTATAGTACGACAAGTTGTGAGTCTAGCCTAATGATGATGTGGTTAATACCAAATGAAATTGCCAGGGTAAATTTTAAGAACCCCCCTAAATTTATATATATAATAAATGGGCGAATCCCCATGATACATAGGAAAAATGGAAGGCAATTTTATTAATAATATAATATGTATATGTAATTTTTTGGTGAATCTCTCACGAGATTATATTATCTTGTAAAATCATGGTGATTCACCAGTACAAATGGCGAATCACTACTCCAAAATGGTGAATCGTTGTCTAGTGGAGTTCGGGGTGTTGGTTCCAATGAAGATATGGTAGTTGAACTAGGAGTAGAAGGAAGAGAACCACCGAGACCAAGCATGGCACATGGTGACTCGTGAGGGAAGTAGTTCTTGTGCAGTTTGGAAAACGTGTTCTTCTAGTTTTGCTAAACAGTCTGGAAATTGTAGAGTTTGCTTCCCTTTATCATGGAATCTTTAGGTTAGCACCTCTACCTATTGCTTTCTGGACTAGCTAATTAGTGAAAAATATATTGCTGCTATTTGTTTCTCAGTACAAATTTCTATTTCAGGGGTTGGTGTCATTAAAAAACATACATTTAGGCACTTACTCAAACCAAAGTCTGCTAATCATTATCTTGAAAATTTTGTTATCAATGGGCACTGAACTTGAAAAATAAGGAGAGAGGAACTTGAATTTCTTCCATAAGGCTATGGTGAAGCACATACTTTTTGTTTCTGGGATGTGCAAATGACAATCAGCAGCATCAATTTGAAGAAACATAATATTATTGTTTCTAAATTTAAGAAACAGTGCTAACCATTAACAGTTTTAAAATTGCTTGTAATCATAGAAGATAATGGTAAGGATTATACATTGAAGCTAAGGTAAATTACACTCTTGTCCTCGTCCCACTTTTTATAATAAACAGAGTATTTATATGTCCAATCAGCAGTACAGATAATTCAGCAAAACGAAAATATCACTTGTGCTTGATTTTGTGATACCGGCAATGAGTTAGCAGTACTAGATACTCAAATATTATATCTCATGAACACAAGTAAAAGCTTTTCCACATAATCATCAAAAGTTTAATTTCTTGCCTTCGAATTTCCCTGTCCTTGGTTATACGTATTGGTATGGTCATTTTATGTTGCTTCAACAGGACAGCCAAACCAAGAATCTCATGTATAATAAGTTTGATTGGTCACCAAAATTTCCTGAGAGAAACTTGTTGAATATTTTTGGAAATTTACAGCCAAACCACATCTCAGTTTCAGGTCACATTAATGACTGAGTGAAGCCCAAACGTGAGTTATGTTCATCCAGCAGGGGCCATGGTTACAAATGTGCATGTAGAAACAAACACTCATTAGATGAATCGAAAGCACATAAACGTACTTTAATAAAGGCCTGCCCATGTTTATATACACTTACAATATCGTACATAAGAAGGGGTAAACTTCAGGTTGTGGACAGCCCAAAGTCTCCAACAAAAGAACAGTACTACTATGTCTGATGTAATTCATGTCCAAAAACTGAGCATGCAGTGCTTGCCTCAGATCCATTCTCGTGCATATCACCAATTCCCTGCCCAATCCTGTGTTTGGAGGTACTATTGATTTCACAGCATGCATCAGACCCAACATCAGAAACATGCTTTACAAAATCCATGCAGGTTCCATCAGTGGAATCTCGAAAATCAGGCACCCATCCTATTTGCATTATATCTTCAAAATAATCTAAGTTAGTGGAACGTGTGCCAAATTCAGCCATTTTTCCTCTGTAATTAAGTTGATCCAGAGAGTCTGCAGTGGACTCTAGAGGGCCCTCTGTACAATGGCTAAATGACCATAGCAGGAACATAGAATTCCCCTCCTGTCCTGAGTTCTTAATTGACCTTACAGAACTCCTTCCAAAAGCCTTCCTTTTGTGATGTCTTTTGCCATCAACATTATTTGACATTTCAACAAATGCAGAATTGTCACCTAAAAATCACCACTCAATTTAAACATGCAGTAAGCCAGACAAGCACTTAAATGAGGCTTTGATCAAGTATGAATCTGTTACAAGCAAGATTTCAAGTCTCCTGAAAGATGCAACTTCATGAGGGTTTGTGTATTGCAAACAAACATACATCTTTTGTTTCCAAGGAAAACCTCATGAGTAAGCCTAAGGGATGCTTCCCACATTTGTGGACAGCATCCCCAGTAAACCTGTCAATGTAGACTAGTGCACCTCACCTAGAGGAATTTAAAATTCTAAACCAGGCACCTGCTGGCACAAACCTAGCCAAATGTCCAGTAACATTGGCAACAACCAGTTGACCTGACCCTTGAAATTTGTGAGTGTGTGCATTATCATGTGATGTGCAGTGAACACGGTTCAAACAATATAAAATAACATAATGAGTAAGAGAGGAAATGCTTGAATTGATCCCAAATGAAAGCTCAACAAGACATCAAACTCATTCCTTCCAATGTTTAAGTTCTCTTTCTTTAACATGTAGCTTAATCTCAATTGAATTTAGCTCCACCTCAAGCTCTGAAATCATTTCTTCTTGTTGTTTCTCCAATAGATCACGTATACGCTTATCTAACTCATATGGTGACACCCCATAGTCATCAACATGAGAAATATCTAAGTGTTCCAAGGGAGTCTTGTTTGCAAAACTCCATTGACCTGGAAGCCCATCTGCACAAAGCTCTCCCTCCACCAATTCAACGGAGGAATTTGTGAACTGCAAAATATCAAACCAAGCAGAGGAGGATTAAAATATTTACTAGACCAAATACTTGATATATATGCCTCTACAATGTTATGATAGACTTATTAAACATGTATTTAAGTTAAACAGTTCAGCATCGGATAATGAAACTTTGTCCTTTCGGCCATTATTCAACCTTCATATCTGAGAAACGACTGATTAAATGGTAGCAGAGCAACCATTCATGCCCAATCATATTAGACTAATCCCTTGGACCATTATTACCAAAATTCATTTTCAGAGGTTTACTCTCAAAACATTTTACTGCAAAAAGTCATCTTACTTTAAAAGGAAGTAGAATAGAAGAGACACCATGCATGTCAAAATTATTTTAGATATGTGCATGATATAAGTCAGAAATGGCATTCAAAAAATATTTCTGTAATCAATGAAAACATGTTTAATATACAAATAATATGATTGATTTATGGATATCAGAGGCACAATAAATACATTCAATGTTCAGATTTAGCAAGCTCAAAAACTGTTTGACATGTCACAACGTAGGGTAGACCACAACCCAAAAAACAAATGTCCAAAAGCCAGACACAGTTATTTATAAAATGTGTTACAGGCTCTACCGCCAAGCTTCAAAACATCACAAATATTTTCTTTGCGTGAATCTCTATTATCTTGTTGCTTCTTAACAGCTTTATTCCTCTCATCATGAAACTGTTGAATGAAAAAATGTATCTATAATTAATTTGTTTAGTGATCAAAGTACATCTAACTTAGTTTGGCATGCTTCAATTTACCATCATGAGAACAAACAATTTACCCTCATGAAAACATGTATCTATGATTAATTTTTTTAGTGATCAAAGTACATCTAACTGAGTTTGGCATGCTTCAATTTACCCTCATGAGAAGAAGAATTATATCACAACAAAAGAAATAATCTAGAACAAGAATCATGTTATAGAAGTCATTCCCAAATGTTTGATATTGTGACACATAAGATTAAAACAATTTCAATAAGTTGTGCTCTTTATCTAATAACTCGTCCAAAACAGGTGGTATGTAAATAAAAGAAAGGAAAATGCTTTAGGTGGTTCAAACTCTATCCAAAATTGTGTAGGGGGTAAGGATAAAACAAGGGCAAATACATTGAAGTTTCAAGAGTCCCAACTTTAATTGAAAATTGCAATGAGGCAAACTTACAAATTATGTTCCCCTTAGTTTGGAGGCGTTCAGTGATGCAAACAAAAAGCAAAATTCTTAAGGAAAGTAGGGCATTTTCCTGGAAGAAAAATGTTGCATTATTTCACTCTGATAGAAAATATAAAAGCTTTTTACAGCTTCTATTGAAAAAAAGGTAGCATTAGAGGCATTCACATGCTAAATGGATTTTTAAAATAGCCTGCAAGTTAGTATACAATCCTAACAATCCCTGAAATAGACATATCCTTAATGACACCTATCTTTCTTAGTGGAAAATCGACATTAAAAATTCTACTTAATGTGTGGAAACTAGAAAACACTAGACATCAACTGAATTACTCAAACCCAAAAGGATCATGATAAATCTAAGGTATAGAATCACCATAAAACTCACCTCACTAGAACCTAATGTACTCCTTTTATGCTTTGAATTTGATTGGAGAAAATCCTTTTGTATGTATTCTAGCTCAACTTGCAATTCTGCTTCAATCTCAACCATTCCAGTGACCTGGTGTATAGGTTCATCTGTTGCAATTCCTTTTGCTACAGGTGGCTAAGTCCTTTTAGCACCTTTGCTCACCACACAAGAAGATTTTCCTTTACTTCTCCTTGTCTTTGTATTTATACTTTTCCAAGGGGTGTGAAACCCCAACGGTCCTGTCTCTTGGTCTCGCTGGCCAACCTGAGCTGACTTGACCCTTAAAGCAACTCATACTTAAATTAGATTATTAAATTTATTTCCTTGGGTTCCAAGCCCACTCCTTTGGGTCCAAAACCCCAAACAACAAACCAGAAAACCCCAAGGGTTTTTCCAAGGGGAAATACCTTCCGAGCTACCCAATTTCAACAATTCTTAGCACACTTAAGCTAGGACTATATGTCCATTTCCAAAATGCTATAAATTAAATTACATTACCTTCCTCAATATGGTTTTGTAGAATCCATTAAACCTATTAAAATAGACATTCACTTGCTTGGCAGAGTAAGATTTGTTAAATCAACTAGAAAATACAGTCATACAGATCATCCTGTATCTACCTCTGCACCCAACGTGTGTAAATAGAACTACAGAGAAAATTTCAATTTTAACCATTCCATTTAGTCTGAGCAATACATCATCAACATTTATATCATTCATATTTTATGAAATCCAAGCCATAATTTTAATGTCTAAGGTCTATACCACTTTGATTTGTCTACTAAATACTGGCAACAGAATATTTTTGGTCCTGTTTTGTTGGCTTTGCATTATTTGTGGCCTTGATTCACCAAGGAGTAGTTCAAACTTCAGAGACAGTGCACATTGATTTAATTCACAGGCTGGTGTGACTGTAAAAATATCCCTCTATGCCTACTTCCATGTCAAACCACAATTCCAAACCCCGTGAACAATAGGAACTTCTTAGGTTTAAAGGCAAAGCATAATTTGTATGCATTACAACCTCACAAATTAAACACGAAACATGAACATGTCATACTAAAGGGTGGGCTATACACAAAAGTATCCCAAGAGTTACTGCAATAGTTACAATGCATAGGAATTTGGGCAACTCCAATGCCTGGTAAATTCAGGACAATTTATTGATATTATTTTTGTTTCAGAGGGAAACCTGTTGAAGATTTTCTTAAGATTAATTGTAACTAAAAGTCTAAAACCAGTTGGTGGTAGTGCTTTTTCAGTGTTTTCCAAGTAAGTCGACGAGTAATCTAAGAAACACTAAACACGAAATGCCATACTAAATGGTGGGCTATAAACAAAAGTATCCCAATCATATTAGACTAATCCCTTGGACCATTATTACTAGAATGCATTTTCAGAGGTTTACTCTCAAAACATTTTACTACAAAAAGTCTTCTTACTTTAAAAGGAAGTAGAATAGAAGAGACACCATGCATGTCAAAATTATTTTAGATATGTGCATGATATAAGTCAGAAATGGCATTCAAAAAATATTTTTGTAATCAATGAAAACATGTTTAATATACAAACAATATGAATCATTTATGGATATCAGAGGCACAATAAATACATTCAATGTTCAGATTTAGCAAGCTCAAAAACTGTTTGACATGTCACAACGTAGGGTAGACCACAACCAAAAAAACAAATGTCCAAAAGCCAGACACAATTATTTATAAAACGTGTTACAGGCTCTACCGCCAAGCTTCAAAACATCACAAATATTTTCTTTGCGTGAATCTCTATTATCTTGCAGCTTCTTAACAGCTTTATTCCTCTCATCATGAAACTGTTGAATGAAAACATGTATCTATAATTAATTTTTTTAGTGATCAAAGTACATCTAACTTAGTTTGGCATGCTTCAATTTACCATCACGAGAACAAACAATTTACCCTCATGAAAACATGTATCTATGATTAATTTGTTTAGTGATCAAAGTACATCTAACTGAGTTTGGCATGCTTCAATTTACCCTCATGAGAAGAAGAATTGTATCACAACAAAGGAAATAATCTAGAACAAGAATCATGTTATAGAAGTCATTACCAAATGTTTGATATTGTGACACATAAGATTAAAACAATTTCAATAAGTTGTGCTCTTTATCTCATAACTCGTCCAAAACAGGTGGTATGTAACACCTTCCCACCAGAAGCAGACATAACATAAGAATCGTTCTTTGACAAGGCTATGCATGAGACTGCTTCTTCTGGATTTGTGTCACTTATATCATTTTTCCTAAGGAACCCACTCGCTGGGCGCCACAGTTGTGGTGCAGTATTTGATGTGGACTGGAAAATGAATTGCCATCTTTCAAATGCTTATTAAATGCAGAATTCTAAAACTGAAAACAAACAGTACATTAGGACACTTTTAGAGCTGTACCTTGCCAGATGGATTGCGATCATTACGCATCCATTTCCAAAGCTTGTGAACAGCATTGGAGAAAAGAGCTAGGACAGCAACCCCTGAATTAATATATATTAATCTGGCTACCTGTAAAACACATGGAAAATTATATCTAGTTCAAGCACAAAAAAATTTCTAGGATATGGGAAATAAGGTCCAACAACTATGATATGCGACAAATTCTTGGTTTTTGGGGTATAAATGAGATCCCTAGCACAACTTGTCTTTCCAGCAGGTAGCGTATCTGGCAACCTAAGAGACCTACACTGGGTGATATCAATGATCTCTGCTAACTTCGAGTTCTTACTCTTATCTACAGCCTCATCCAGAAGCCTAGGTTTCACATCTGCTGCCCAGCTACTGTCAATATTATTCTATATACACAGTTATTGGTTGATGATTAATTTATTTTATTCAAGAATGCTAAAATAAACCCCAACTTGTAAAGCAGGGTGATTACAACAGATTGAAAAGAAGAATCTGATGTAATAATTAAAGCCCAATTTTCATATAGATTAGTTTTGTCAATTGCCAAATATCCAATTCTTCAAGTGGAATGACTCTCATGATAGTAGAAATTGATACAGCAGGAGGAACCCTTTCTGACCGTTCTATTGGAACAGGAAGTGGAGCAGTCGTGTTTACCATAGCAGCCATGGCATTTGTTATTGGAGCCTAAAAAAAGGACAATAGTAGTGAGATGCAGAAGTTTGGGTACACATGTATTCAATTTGAAGTGGGGGCAGCATAGTACCTTTGCTGACACCACCTCTGGTGGTATCCTTGTCCCCTCAAACACTCTATTTTCAAGCATACGAAGCAGGTGAACTCCATCAACATTTGCTAAAATCTTGATCCCATTATCATTTGTAGTCACAGCAAGTAAGGACCCTTCCTTATTGAAACGGAGATGAGGGCTTGCCTGCAAAATTTGACAAGAAACAATCCAGATGGGCATATATCTAATCTAAAATAGATAACAATCAAAGTTTCGGATCTGATATTTGATCATAACCGAAATAGAAAATATCTTCTTACAGGCAAACAACCCTCAACATCAGTAGTTGTCAAAATGTTGGTATTATCCATGTCCCGGAACTTAATTTGAAATTCATCACCAGCTGCCAAAAACTTGTTTCTTGTTGTATCAAACTGCACAACTCCTAAGGACCGTTTGCGGAATCCAGAATATGTTCTCTTGATTGCTCCCTCACTTTCATTCCACTCAACCAAGTATGAATCACCTTCTTTGCTTGTTCCACATGAGAAGAGCCTGATCCCGCATGTAATTCAATGAATTAAAGAAGCATCCTTATCGTTCTTGAAATGACATAGCTAAATATTCACCATGAAAAGCATAATAGTTTATAAAACTTAATCATACCGTGTTCCATCCGCACTGTAAGTCATTGTAGTACACCAATGCAAGGGGCATCATAATTTACTCTAGATCCCAGTAGATCATAAAGCCAAGCTTTGATCTTCCCATCAATAGCTGTAGAGAAAATGAACTGCCATTAACCATAGACAAATACAAGATAGTGAAAAATACAATTACATGCATAGAATAGCCCCCAACAAAATACAAGCATGAACTAGTACCCAATTAAAGAAACCCTTCAAAATTAGAGAGAGGCTTCTCAAAAAAATTATTGATAGGTTTTTTTATTATGGTACTCAGATCTTAACTGACCTGGATATTCTCCTTATGATGAGGGCGGACTGAATATACAGGAGCTTCATGGCCTTCGAATGTGTACTGCTTGGTGCCATTTACAGCATCCCACACCTACTCAAGTCACTGAACACTCCTGAGACCAATCTATCACATCTGAAAATATCAATAATAAATTGTTATTGGCATCACTAGTTGCCTGTTATAGCATAAAGGATTGGAACTTATACCTTAATAGCTTTATCATCTCCACAAGTGATAACACAGAGCTGCTTATTATTCGGGTGAGAAAAAGCAATATCATTCACACCACCGACATGGGCATCAATCTGTGTGGATTCAAAGAAAAAGGGAAGAATTCATATATTGGACACCACAGATAAAGACCACAAAAAAAAGGAAAGTGAGTTGTGAAGCTAGGGTTTGCACTGTGAACCTCTAGATGTTGCCTCAACTCGCCACCACCAGTATATGAATATAAGTGGACAATATGCTTGGAAAATGCAGCTCCTACAAGCAATACAAGGCCATGGAAAAAAATACTAGCCAAATTCAGTGACATTTTGAGGCTAATAGTATCAAACTTTCCTAGGTAATCTGCAAAATTCAAGGATGAATAACATGACACTCACAAACAAGGTGTAATCACATACCAAGCAATGTCCCATCTGGGCTCCAAATACATCGATTTACAAAGAGACCTGGATCTTTGACAAGTGTTGCCTAACAAGAACCAAAAGCATGTACATAAGAGCTTTAGTCAGAAGCCTGGAAATTATCAAGTATATGGCACCAAAAGGCACCAAGAAGCCAATAGGCCAGATACAAAAAATTTTAATAATTAATAAATAACATAATGCAATCCCATAAAAGAGACGGACATACCTGTAGTGACATTGAGCAAGATGAGATATCCCATACACTAAAGGCTCTGACAGCCAATCTTTTACGTGAACCAACATCCCAAATTCCAATATCACCAACATTTGTTCCAACTAGCAGATAAGCCCGGTGCCCAAGTTTTAAAAGGTGAGACACTTTTGACATATAGATAAATCAATGTGCACACCAAATATAATGAATATTTGGGGCCACATTGAACAAAATATTTTATAGATTACAAATAGATCACCTAGCAGTATTGTTGGCTACAGTGGGTGAAAATCCATGCTCATAACATTTGAACCCTGGTTAAAGGTTCTTGAAACAATTTTAGGAATTTCTTGCAGGTACATGCTAGGAGGATGAATTGGAGCTGGATAGGACACCTACAATTACAGAATGGAGATGAAAATAAGTTTGTGATATCTTGGAATAAAAGCAAAACACCCTTAACACGCTGCCGAAACCCATAAAGCAATTCCAAGTATGTGTGTGTGCATGTGCACTACCACACAATTGAGTGATTTCCATAATAACACAAGACCCTTAACACACTGCTGAAACCCATCTAGCAGTTCTGAGTGTGTGTATGTGCATGTGCTTCACTAACACACAGGTGAGTGATCTCCATAGTCCAACACTACTCATTGAAAGTTGAAATTAGTTTAGCAAAAGAATCAGCAGCCAGCATAATCTATCAGTCAAGTATTCAATCATTACATCAAATATTTCCAATACAAATGTAACCAACAAACACCTTTATAAGGTTATAATCTTAGTCAAGACACAACGAGAGCTAAGGAAGCTCCAGAAGAAAACAATTTATACATCATTTCAATACTTGTTGAACCCCTCCGTTACCCAGAGACAAATTTGAGAAAGGATGATATCTCAAAGCATAAATTGTTGCCTCCTGTGTACATACCTCATCAGTTTGACTAGGACGAATCCATTTCACAAGATGTTCAGAATCTGCAGATTGATAATCCAATCCGGGATTACTATTGGTGGGTGGAGTCCTTGGGTGTTTTAGCAAAGCAGCTGAAGTCATTTAACAAAAAACCAATTAAAATTTTATATCATATTTAAATATTGGCATGCTCATCATCTTTGAGAAAGATGTTATCTTTTCTCATCTCTCTTCCTGGGCAATACCTACAGTCAGGCGTGTTATCACATATTTGCAAACCAAAATATGGAACTTAATCTACTACACGAAATATGGTCATCTCAGTTCACGTGGATGTGGTTGTGAAACCAGAGAAGATGGTGCAGCAGCCACTACAGTATGTGGGGCTGGAGGAAAAGAATTCACCATCCATCCTGCAAGGGAACTTGGATGAGTGGCTACAGGTTGGAATGGCTGCAGTCAAAATTTTATAGAGCATGTTAGATTGATAGTAACTCTGCAACATAGTTGAATGCATGTTAAACTGATGATTAATTCCAAGATAAAGAAATTTATCAACTGAAAAAATTAGCTGTTGTTTATACGAATTAATTTATGAACTAATGAAGTCATGACTTACAATATGTGCACCAACAGCAGGAAATGCACCCCCTTTTGAAAGTGCACCAACAAGAGAACTGTTTGCAGGAGGAGTTCGAGCTTCATTCGAAGGAACACACGCATGGTCAACAAACAGGGTCTTGATATCAGGATTAGGTCGAGGGTTTTTGCAAAGCTGTGCTGCCAATTGAGGCTAAAAAGAAAAATTCAGAAGATATTTTATAGTTTGTATCAGATATGATCAAGCCCTTTTAAAAAATATAACATTTCAACTTCATTTCATTTTCCATAGGCTACTGCAAGAATTTGAACCTCATACATCCAAATTAAGGTCATCCAAAGTAAGTAAAAAACTCCCAAACACCCCAAATAGAAACTGATAAGATACAGTTAGAACCAGAATGACTCAACACACAGGACAAGATGAAGAAAATTATCCACCCCTCAGAAATTTTGACCAGAACTTTGATGTGATATTCAAGGTTCCGGGTGGGCTATACACAAAAGTATCCCAAGAGTTATTGCAATAGTTACAATGATCTACTGCAGCTCCTACAAGAAATACAAGGCCAAGGCTCATAAATCGTCCTACTGCAATAGTTACAATTATTTGTCCTCGCCTCACGTCAGTGGCTTCGCAGCTTATGTTATTAACAAACATAACTCCGGTAGAATCCCGACCTAGCTGCAACCTGAATCCAGACAAAGACTCCACAACTAGCTCGTCGTTTAACGGCACCGACTTCGAGGGAAAATGTAAAGGAACTGCACTAAAATGCAACATTCTTGATACAATGGCTATCATATTATCAGAGGTCGAATTCATAGAGACTTCTTTAGTAGAATTTTTGACTATTGCCTTAACCCCGCTTACCATTTTTGGTTCCAAAATTCGCTGGAAATATTGCTCCGAGGGGACGAAAACAGTAAATGGAAGATCGAAAGGCAGCATTCCGACCATAAATTCACCAGACTCTCCGAATCCAGGTGGATTGTTGATAGGGCCAGGGTTTCGGTGCTTGAAGAAATGTCGGTTTAGTCTTTTTGGGTTTAGGTAGGCCGCGCTGTCATTTTCTGATGCTACCGGAAGATTGAATGTGAAAAATAGCAACAACAGAACAGAAAAAAATGCAATGGATAATGAAATTGATTTGTAAAAGAATTTAACTGTAAGAGGTGGAGGTTGAACCATTTTTGCAGGCATGGCAGATGAGCTCAACCATCTCCTTTGTTCCATGATGATGCCGGTCAGAGGGATCGATGGAATTCGTTTGAAATGTTGCAAGCACACTTTGAAACTGGAAAAATTATACAAAAATTTGAGGTGGAGAGGCCAATCGACTAGATGCTCAGGAAATCACCTCCAAATTCCAAGCCCTAAGCTCCAACCAGTAAAAAATGGGGCGAATTCCTCCAACTTCCAAGCCCCAACTAGTAAAAAATGGGGCGAAATCCGCTCCAAAATAGAAAATCGAAGGCGAATGCAGGGTGGAAGGTTTGTGCGCACTTATTTTTTTGGACTAACATTTAATAATTAATTTTTTTTTAAATAATTATAGGGCTAATTTTATAAAACGATACAAAATGGGTTTATATTAAAAATTCACCCCTCTAAAATTTAAAACCCTTTAAAATTCGCCTTTGGGCTAAAATTCGCCCCTAGAATTTTCCCTAGAAATGGCATCAGAGAGAAGTTCGATCAGCGCACTATACTCAGCAATATTTTTTGTAGATTGACTAATACAAATCCCTTGAAAACTCACTAACTCGTCGTTCGGAGCGAAAATGGCCCACGTTGCAGAGTGTTGGAAATACTTTACAGTGACTGTATGCAGTGCTGCCCACTTGAAGACTTCATGTGATGAATTTATTGTTGTTGTTCTGCACCTTGTTTTCTTCTCTTTTCATGCTACCCTCTGCTGCACCTTGCTTTGCTTTGCTGCCCTAGAAAGTATGGTCCTTTGCAGCCCTTGACAACACATGATCTAGCTTTTATTTGCCTTATCGGAGCTCGATATTGAATCTAGTGTATATTTTTTATTTCAGATCCTCAATATGTTATTTTTAGTCTTGTAGTAGTCCTTTTATTCTTCTTTCCAATGCCATAGGTCTGACCCAATTTTGATTCTTCAAGGGAGAGTTATGCCCAATCTCTCACAATTCCCTAATTATAGATTGTTTCAGTAGAGCAAACTTGTACGGAGTTCCATGTGTCACTGTTTATTTATTCAGCTCTAAAATTGATAGAGAGAAAACTACAATCCATGAAATATCTTCCACTTTTTAAAAAATTCCAATCTGATACTCAAAACGATAGTTATGACGATTTTCCCAAGGTCACTTCTTTGAGATGAATTTCAGGAGCCTGCAAAAACATTGACTTCCACAGATCATATCTTTGAAAATATTGTGCACCTTGATCTGAAATTTTTACAGGAGCTTCCTCAATATTTCTACTTCACCTCATAAAAATTTTAGCTTCTGAATCTTCGTAGGAAAAATGTTAGAGCGAAAATTCCACAATGACCTATTTCAGATGGCGAAATCCCTTGCATAAGGAGGATATGAGGATCACAATTTATATAAATGCTTAGGTTGAGAGGGGCTTCAACAAGTGAACGTGGGAAGGATTTTATGAGCTTAAAAAATATTAATTATGACTTTTCAATAATCTATGCCACAACCCCATGGGGTTTTAGCCCACTAACTGGGGGTACAAACTTCAAACATGAATATCTCTCGAACCGTGAAGAATTACGTGGCATGACATATATCAACGGAAACATCTCGACAGGTAGAAACCATCAATAGCATTATTTACCCAAAATATATTAATTTGGTAGGTCAAAATTCCCATGCAATATTGGGGTAGCCCCTAGTGCTGCTTGGGTTGACATCAATGACAACCGTTGATCAACACAGAGGATAGATTCTGCGTACTACGACTAGCACCAGCATACCCAACGAATGGTTCCAAAGATTCAGACATCTGCGATGAAATTTAAAGTGGATTACTAACTTCAAGAAAACTCTAGAAAAACAAACTAAGACAGTAAATGCAAATCAGAAACATATATACAATATAATACAAAAGTTTACTATGCTCATGTTTAAGCATAGTAACATTTGAGATAAAACCCATTTCAGAGTTGTGCCAATGGAATTCCATCATAATCTACCAACTCGTAGGCACCCTTAGCAAGAACTCTTTTGAAAATATAGGGGCCATGCCACAACGACTCAAATTTTCCTGTACCTATTACATCAGCTTCCTGGTCATAAAGTAAGAACAAGTCACCCTCTTAGAAGATGCAAGGCTGGACATGCTTGTCGTATTGTGCCTTTATACGTCTCTTATGCGCTTCGTTGGCCAATGCGGCTTCACGACGAATTTCATAAAGATGGATGAGGTTAAAAATACGCGCTTCTTCAGACGAGGTGTCAGGTAACAAGTCAACAGCAATTTTTAAGGACAATGTTTCACAATTTATAGGAAAGATAGCTTCCAAACCATACACCAATTGAAAGGGGGTAATTCTGGTTGCATTTCTCACCGAGGTTCGGTATGCCCACAAAGCTGAGTACATGATAAAATTCCAATTTATTTTATGAACTCCTATCATTCATTGAAGCATTTGTTTAAGAATCTTGTTAATAGCCTCAACTTTTCCATTGGATTGTGGATAATAAGGAGTACAACTATCATGCGACAGTCCTAATTTGGCAGTCAACTCATTCATCATGTGATTGAGAAAATGCTTACCATGATCTGTGATTATAGCTTGTGGAACAACAAACCGTGAGATGACATGATTGAAAAATAATAATGCAGTTGTTTCACCTATGTTATTGAATGTAGGCATCGCTTCGACCCACTTGGTAAAGTAGTCTACTACGACAATAATATAACCATGCCCCTCAGACGAACGAGGGTTGTAGTTCATGAAGTCAATGCCCCATTTTGCAAATGGTCCCACAGTGATAACAAGATGCATCGGCACTAGAGGTTTGTGGATTTTAGGATCAAATATCTGGCACGCATGACAACTTCTGACCGCGAGGATGCAGTCACGAAATATGGTAGGCCAAAAGTAACCGGCGCAGAGTATCTTCTGCATAGTAGCATATGCAGACAAGTGTCCACCACAAGCCCGAGCATGACAATTATTTAAAACCTTCCTAGCTTCCTCATGAGTGAGGCACCTCCTTAAAATCATATCGACACCACCACAATAAAGTATATCACCAACGATCAGATAATCTTTGGCTTGGTATCGAATATGTCGTTGTTGAGAGCGAGAGGTATCAGGATGAAAAGTTTGGGTTTGGAGATAAATGATAAAATCCCCATACCAAGGATAAAATGATCTGATCATAAATAGAGACTCATCAGGAATTGATGGTTCTGATGTAGTAGTAGTACTATCAGAGGGAAGGTCACGAAGAAGCTCAGCGAAAACTAAAGAGTTCTTTGACTTAGATTTGATGAATTCCAAATCAAGTTCCTATAAAATGACAATCCATTTTGAATCATTTCCCCCCATCAATTGACGTGATATAATTTAAGTCATGGGGTTGCAATCCGAAATGAAAATGGTCTTCTGGAATAGGAGATAGTGGAAAAAATATTTAGACAGCTTGAATGATCGCCAAGGTGATCTTTTCGACGTATGAATACTTCACTTCTGTATCATTGAGATTACGACTCCAATAATGTTGGGTATGTGTTATATTATTTCCACGACTATTCACGCGCAGGGGGGTCACAAGGGGGGTGATAGCCCCCCTTGTACATTGTGTTGGGTGCAACAGGGGGGTCACAAGGGGGGTGGCACCCCCCTGTTCGAGATCCGGGGCAGCACCTCGGGAAAAAAAAAATGGTCCTTATTTTTCGATGGGCAGACCCACCCATGGTTTTGTGCATGGGTTTGCACATGGTTTTGGGGCATGATGGTTTTCAGCCCTTGGTATTTTGTAGATCCGATCAAGGGAACTACGGTTATGTTCTAATCCAGGGTTAATGGATTAGGGTTTATGTATGCTTCAGCATGTATATATATGTGTTGTAACACTAAAAGGAATATAATGAAAAATCAAGCTGGTCGTCCCGATTTCGGATCCAGGAGAAAATATCTGTGTATATCTGTTTTATGTTTTATGCTCTTGCTATTGTTTATTTTCTATTTTTAAGATTTGTTTGTAGATAATTTCTGTACAAGGTTAAAACCTACAAATAATATATCGGATGTTCTATCCCATATTCTTCTTGGACCAATACCATAGCAATGGTCGTATCACTCGTGGCGATATATAATAAATAATCACTCTGATAATTGGGGGATACATTAATGACGCCCGAACAAGTGTATCCTTGACATCATCAAAAGAAGCTTGCACAACCTCATCCCATTGGAAGGGAATTTCATTTTTCAATAGAGAGTAAATCCTTTAGACATTTCAACATATTTGGGTATGAATCTCCTTAGGAAGTTAGCCTTTCCTTGAATTTTCTATAACTGAAGAAAATTTGATGGTGCATGAAAATCAAGAATGGCCTGGACCTTCAGTGGGTTGATTCAAATTCCTTCTTTTGAGACAACGAATCCTAGTAAACGACCAGAACCAACACAAAACACACATTTATGTGGATTGAGGCGTATTTGTAGTGTCGGTAGGGTAGAAAAATAGCTCTCAAATGCATCGGGTGATCAATATGGTTTTGTGAATGTGCGGGTAAATTATCTATATAAGGTTAAACAATGTGCCTGATGTCATTGAAAGCATAATACATTTCTCTCTAAAATGTTGCCCCAGCATTATTCAAACCAAATGGGAGTTTCTGATAAGAAAATGTGCCACAGGGACATATGAATGTTGTCTTATATTGGTCCTCTGGGCGGATATTGATTTGATCGTAACCGAAAAATCCATCCATGAACGAAAATATTTCACATCCAGCACAATCGACAATAATCTGGTCGATAAAATGAGTAGGATAGTTGTCTTTTGGACAAGCAAGATTGACATCCCGATAATTGACGCACACTTTGATTGTCCCTTATTTCTTCATAACAAGAACAATGTTGGAAACCCAACCAGTTAGTGGAACAGGGTAAATGAAACCAGCACGCAAAAAAAATTCAAATTTTGCTTTAATGGCAGCAACCTTCTTTAGATGAACAGGATGAAGCCGTTGACGTATCGATCTGACATCAGGGTACATTTTAATGGTGTGTTCAACGATACTAGTATCTATGCCTGGAATTTCCTCGTAATACCAAGCAAATATATCACATAATTCATGAAAGAGAGAGAGCGATAAGTTTATATTTCTAATGGAGAACAAGACACGCTGACATGAATGCTTTCTACAATGCCAGGTTTGGTCAAAATATCAATATAAATGTTTTCTTCAATATTTGATAAGTTTCGCTCAGATTCGATTGCATTAATGGGAAAAGAATTCAAAAAGAAATTTTTGATCGATGGGTGATATAGTTCAATAATATTTTCTTCTTCGTAATCTTGAATATCGAATGATGATGATGATCTTCCCATGGTTCTTCTTCTGGCATCATGGATTCCACAATGCTCTCATCAGTCAAGAAAGTGGATGAAAAAGGATCAGATCGAGTACCAAAATCTAATAAACAATCAACCCAAATGATTAGCGATGATGATTTCAGATTCGTTGACCAAGCCATGTAGATTGATTGCTATGCCAGCTCAATTGGGTTGGGCGATAGAAATTCATCCAATGTAACAACTTCAGAATCATCACAATATTCCTTAAGCCAAATGAAGTGGAAGATATCATGTAGCAGATCTCTATGTTTGAAATTTCTCTCGACGTCACAAGCGGCGGTAATGAAAAGGTTCCCATTAGGGAAGAATCCTTTATGGGTCCTACACCAATGTTTTGAAGTGCTACTTGGGGTGCATGAACTAATGGAATGCTTCCAGTTACCTAGGAACTGGAGGCAAAGAAGGAGAGTTGATTGCTGACTGTGATAACACATCTATGTGGAAAGGCGACCATTCTAAAATATGTAGAGATGATCGTAGTCATAGTATATACCCATGGCCTTCCAAGTAAAATTTTGTATTAAAGGGTTCCGTCAGCAACCTCAACTTCGACAGTTATTTTTTTTCCTTCCTAGCTCAACATACAGGTTATTGATGATATTTCAAGGCTTATATTTATGACCGTAAAAAACTTTCAACGTCATAGGCGATTGAGATAGGCGCGGCGAGCCAAGTGACTTCCAATATATTAGAGACATAATGTAGGTAGATAATCCCTCATAAATAATAGTATGATGAACGAGGTGATTGAGAACATTTACTTGGATGGAGAATGCCAATTCTGCTGGTAATTGCGGCACATAACCCATATGATTAAAGGCTACAAGATTGGAATCTGTCGAATCGATTCCACCAATTTATGAGAATAAAGCCTGCTTCTAGGAGGGCCAATTTTGAAGTACCTCAAGTGTCGACATATATGAAGGGGATTGAGCCAAATCTTCAACGATATTATAATTTTTAGTAGCTAGGGCTCAAGGATTGAATGTCGATCTATGGACGACTCCCTTCGATGGCTTTATTGTTAACTCAGGAATAGAATTTGGCGGAAAATATTCTATAGATGGATTTTTGGTCAAGGTATTAGGTTGATCAGTAGCCTGACTACCGTAATATTCATTTCGTGTTCACACCAAAACATCAGTTTTTGGCTTCGTGACAGATAGCATAAGCACTTGGGAACTAAAAGTTGGATCTGTAGCAACCAAATTTGTCTCTAGATTTGGAAATGGATCTATCAACATAGCGGATGCATGTGAGGTGTTAATCAATTTTGAAACTTCGGCGCGATGAGGACAGACTCAAAAAAAATTCTCCTCGTTACATATTATGCAAGGATAATGAGGTTTTTGATTTCTGGTTTGTTGATCAGATGATCGTTTCTACGGGGTTGAAGTTTTATTTTTCTTTGTTTTCCCTTTTTTATTACTTTTTGTTGCTTGTCACTTTTTCCTTTGTCAGATGACATAGCATGAATTTCGGAAGAAGGTGTAGGATCAGATGTAGTAGAGTGATGTATTCTTGCAGTACTAATCATACCATCATTGGCATGAGAGTCCTTAGATGGAGGAGGAACAATAAAATTAAATTGTGATGCGATGGGAATTTTCTCGTAGAGCATGCCAGACTAAGTATAAATCAAATCTAACTACTGGGCACGAGAAATGACTTACTCTTCAATGGATACACCACCCTTAGTCACATCCTCAGTTATAGATGGTAACAAGGACTTAATGAACCACTCAGCAAGGTGATGATTAGGAAAAAATTTCTTGACCATTCTACGATAACGATGCCACTCATGAATATGATCAGAAATGTGAGTAGCATTATTCTGTTTAAAATTAGTCAGGAGTTCTATTCTAGTTTCATATCGTATGGGTAACTGGAAGTGGTTCCAGGGTAGTGAAATTATCAAATGAATCTCTTGGTAACTCAATGTACCATTTTACAGCGACCATTTTACTGTTGGAAAAGACATAGTCGAACAAAGTCATCATTTAAGGAGTTGGATGAACACCACAAATGATAAGTTATAACATATGTCGACGGGTCTTCCCCCGGGTTTCCATTAAACTTAGGAATATCCGAGGGAAATTTATGCAACATCACCGGCCAACAAGGAGCATATCTGATTGGATCATTTGTATGCCAATTTAAATCAAGTAATTCTAAAGTTGCAACAAATGGAAAATGTCGATTTAAGTCTGGTTGAGCATAGCAAGGGTATGATGGAATTTCTTGGGAAACGGGCCTTTGAGCACCAACATAAGGAATTTGTTGTTGGTAACCTAGATAGGGGTTGTTTTGATAAGCAAACACTTGAGGATTCTATTGACCAAAACCTAGGTAAGCTACTTGTTGAAATGAGGGTTGTTGAATTTGCGCTTGTGGCCGCCAAGGTGTCTGTCCACTAAGATTATAACCCAAACTAGAATAGCTTGGATTCATTTGTGAATATGTAAAACCCAATTGTGGCTGTGACATCCCATAATTTGGTAATCCATCTTGTGAATAAATAATTCTAGATACAAGTGGTTGTTGTAAACCAGCCGAAGGATTTGGAGTCCGAGGGCCCAATACTTGAGGGTATTGGGTGGAGGGACCCAACTGAGACGGTTGACTTGTAGCACTTTGAGCCTATAATATGGGTAAGGATGTATTAACATGTGGAGTAGATGTGGGTGCAACAAGTTGAACTGGCTAATATGATTTCACAATCGTTTGTGGTTAAACATGCAGAATAGGTTGGCTCTAACAAAAAGTCATTCTGAAATTAGGATGACCATATAACGACAGATTACTGTCAAAATGGGTGACCAAAGGTTACCCCTCAGCATGAGGAGTATAATAGGATGGAATATATTGTTCTCCGAATGCCAGGAGTCTAGTTGAGATTATACTGGATGGAATATACCCAGATGGACCAAATTGATATTGCACTGTGTTATTGCCTAAATCTACCTCAAGTTGAAGGGAGGCAGAGTCTAGGGTAACATCAAACCACGCTTAATCTGGTAGCTAGCCCTACCAGATCAGGAGAGGACTCTCTCCGGGTCAATCTCAGCAAAAACAATCAATGAGGCTTGAGATGACTTGAAATAAAAGCTAATTTTTGGCTAGGTATATATGTAAAAGGGTTTGATTTGATTTTGGGGGTTTTTGTTGGAATCAAAGGGAAAGGAAAATTTTGGGTCCGGGAAATGATCAGTTTTGCAGAGGGTTGAATGGGGCAAGGAAGGAAATTGTTTTGACGCTTCGAATTAAATGAAATGGATAGCTCAGACCGGGGAGGAGTTGAAGAGGGAAATAGGTTTCAAGAATCCTCTTCAGACATTTGAAAACATGTAAAATTAAACAAAACTTCAAGGCAGAGCACTGCAAATCTAATGAATTCCACCTTTATTACTTGTTTTTTTAACTTAAGAAGAATTAAGAAGGAAAATGGTACACATGAAACATCAGTAAACTTATAATCATAGAGAGAAACACACCATCAAAACATAGAGCCACATGGATCCCAAATAGTGTTGCAAACCCTGCTCTATTCCTTTGCCAAAATGCAGAGATGAAATGTACAATGGAGCTCAAAGCAATCCCAAGTGTCCAACCCATGCCAATGATTGAAAAATTACAAGATATAAGCAACCAAAAACTCATCCCCAACCTCTAGGGGTCGAGCTCACAAGTTTAGGAGTTGTTTCAACAAGATCTAAACTGAGAACTAGAAAATAGGTAGTGGAACAGCTTGCCTCTATAAGATAGGAAACTGATTCATTCAATTGCAATTCACCTTTTGATGGAGGAATCTACTTCCATGAGTAAAAAATTTGTCAAAATTACATCAAAAACCATGGAATTACATCAAGTTACATCAAGATCTTTACATTTGGAGATAAAAAAGTCAAACTGGCAAAAACTAGGCGAAAAACTGAGTTACTGAGTGAAAAAGGAGCCAAAATTCCCAATGCGTCGCGCCTGAAATCTCTATGCGGCCACTTTGGAACTGATTTTGAGGGCCTTCCCGGAGTGCAAATTGAGTGCAGGATAGCTCGTTGGAAAGCTCTACATGTCTAATTTCAAACCCAAGTGAAATTTCTAAATTTGGTTGCCATTTTCCCCTCCAAAAATGAGTTTTCCCAACACTTCTTCTTGTGTTTCCAAAAATGGGCAGAAAGGTCATTTTTAGGGTGTTTTTGACCATTCCAGCAACCCAAAAATTGTCAAAATCTCTAGGTAATGGGTAGGCATGCATAAATTTTCATGAAAAATCCAAAAATGAAAAGTTTTACCCAAGAGGAGCTGCCAATCATAAGTGCGCGCCAAGTGGCGCGACGTGTTGGGCAGGAAAATCTGTGTTTAGGCCAAAAAAATCAAAATTGACAAAATGTGTCCCAAATTTCTTGAAATTTGGGCTGAGTGTCCTCCATCATGCACTATGCTGGGCCAAGGAAGCTTCGGCTAAAATTTGGAGTTTGTCATACTTTTTACGCCGCCTTAATTCCTTCTTGGTGCATGCAATTCGGTTTTAGAGTCATTGTCTCGGCCCTAAGAGGAATCTGTCTCCATGTTTTCCAAAGTCTGTGTTACCTTAGATGAATATGAGGAGTTTGGTGTCTTTGGTTTTTATTGCCAAATGTGTGATAATATGTGAGGGACTATGGAGGGAGAGGATAGGGAAGATGATGGGATATTACCAAGTGAAATTTTCTAATTGAAGAGTTTAAGGACAATCACTAGGTTTTTTGGGATGACCTTGGGGGTTTGGAAAATTTGTAATTAGGATGGGACAATGGAAATTTGGGATAGGGAATGAGTGAACTTAGGGATATGAGGGATAGTGAAATGTGCTGATGGGACTAGAAAAACAGTGAGGAAACAAAAGGATGTGGGAGTGATGGCATAAGAACCAAACTCTAAACCCTAAGGAAACAATTCTTGAGCAACAAAATAGGGTTTGAATTTTCTTCACCTATTGAAACACCATAAGCACTGATGGAAACTCATACATTGGCAATATGGAGATGTTAACTTAGTTGTGGAATGAAGAATTTGCAATTTTGGAGCTTTTGGAGGAAGATTTGAATTTATTTCAGGCTTTTTAGCTCAATGCGCTGCGCCATCTCAATGCATCACGCCAGTTCATTTTTTACACTGCAGAGGGCTGCCCAATGTGTCGCACTCACCCGATGCGTCGCGCCTTTTTACAGGAGACTTTTGGAGACCTTCCCAGTGTCCAAATTGGGTGCAGGATAGCTCGTTGGAAATATTATTGAGTCTAATTTCCAACCCAACTGTAATGTTTCAATTTGGAGTTCATTTTCCCTGTCAAAAATCAAATCTCTCAAGACTGGTCAAAATGTGCAAAATGAGGCTGCCTCAAGGCAGAGTGCTGTTGCAGTCAACTTTTGAAGGTCTTCCTCAGCTCTAAATTGAGCTCATGATAGCTCATTGGAAATATATTTGTGTATAGTTATCATTTGACTCATCAAAAAAGTAATTTGGACAACCAAGCTAGGATAAAACTTGATTTTCCCAAGGTCACTTCAGAGGTGCATCAATTCTCCGGAGGCAACTGTATTTTTGACATTTATCTAAAACCATGACATCTGTGTAAAAAGTGAAGGAGGTTTTTCTTCCTTGGCCTATTTTGGACAAAAACCTCTCTCAGTTTCCCAAATTCATCTTTTCTTGCTCAGAAACATCATTGGAGTAAAACCTATCTCGATGTGTGGAATAAGGGATTTTTCGAAATGAAGAGAAACGAAAGGGATAAAGGGCTTATAAATTCTTGAGAAAATTTTGGGAAGTAGGGAGGGATGTTAGGAAGTAGGGGAAAGTGGAATTTTAGAGATTAAGTGAGGGGAAGGGGTCCAAAAGGGAAAAACACAGGCCTAGCCTAGAAAATTGCCAAGTTGTAGCAAGAAACTAGGGTTTGTGTGAAAATGAGGAATTTGGGGAATCTCAGTGATGTGAAGTGTTTAATAAGATACATTAAGGATAGGGGAAGGTGTATGAACATCAGGATACAAGTTTTGCTAATGATTTTACCATCCAAGAGAAATTACCTTCAAAACCCTAGGAGAGGGAAATGAACCTTACCAAGGCACAACTGAAGCATGAACAAGGTGTAAAATGACCCTTTGGAACTTGACATGATGATGAAAACCCTCTGATTGATAGTACATTCAACTGAATAGTGACATGGACCGACATTTGGACAACTTTGACAGAAGTAAAAGAAAACCCTAGACCTAACACCTAGTGACCAAATTTTACTTGAAGACTCACTGAAATGATAAAATTTGACCTTGAAACCCTAAAATAACTTTGTAAGAGCATGTTTGATCATTGGAGGAAGGCTTCAAAGACTGACACTAACACACTGAAGATGTGTATAAAGGATCAAGTCGTTTAGTACTCATTAGAGATGTAACAGATATAATATGAGATAATGACATGGTTGAATTCCATGGGTTTGAGGATGCACCAGAGAAGGTTCCAAATAAATATTGGTAACCAGGTGGGACGGAAGGGCCACCATACAAATGTGACTAGTGAAGTGGTGAACATCAACGGGGTAGCAAGAGTAGGTTTTGTTGCAACCGAAATAGATGGTACAGTTGAAGATGTTGACTCAGCCATGGTTATACGACCCAATGTATACCTTACAGCATCTATGGGAACTCAAATTGACAAGGAATCAAAGAAATCAGTGTGAGGTGATTGAGTAAAATTATCGTAAAGATAAATCTTTGATCCAAAATGGTTTAGAGTCGAAGGTGTTTTTTCTTGTTGTATTTCTTCAATCTAAATCAAACCATGTGGAAGGATTTCATTGTCAGGACCAAAGTATATTTTAGGTGGTTGACTGCGTGATATGGGAGACTCAATGGCTACAATTGATTTTGGGGCGACTGATACAGGAACAACTTCCGGTTGTTCAACTTCGAGATCTAGATGTTCTGGTAAAAGAACGATGGGATCCGGATCAACTTCCAATTGAAAAATATCGGGTTCGGGAGGTATGGTCTCACTGATTGGATGGATCATGACCACAAGTAGTTGTGAGGAATTTTTCCTGACAATAGTGGATGAACCAAGATTTGTAGAAACAACTCGAGACGACTCTAGTATATGTGAGGATGATGTTTTACCAGAGGTACTGATAGTACTAGTTTTGGTAGAATGGTGTCACCTTTGCCGACCAGAAATGGCTTCCAGTGGTAAAGGTGTTTTAAGTGTTATTCTACGTGAACGATGGGGAAAGAGATGTTCTTATTCCACGATGACTAATTTATTTTATGAAAAAAACAAATAAACAAAATAAAAGGGTAATTCTAGGCAAAAGGTTTACCAAGTAATTGTGAACTGCAGAATACCTCATGGCGAAGCAAGAAGTACGGGCAGGAAATCTCCCTGAATGTTGTGTTTAGTGTATCACAAGTTACAAGGCGGTTAACTCTGTTACCTATGGATGGAAATCAACCTAAATTTTTCCTCCCAAATATACCCGAAGGTACGTGGAGGCCCAAGTCCATATTAGCGTTGTCTAATGCGAAACCGCATAGCAAGAGCAACCCCTTATACTTTTCGTACTAGAACACAGCCCTATATACCCGAAGGTACATGGATGAGCTCTGATATACTTATGTATGTGGAATGACGTATCACACTCAAAATGTATCACAGACAAGTTAGCGACAACTACTATGTTTAACAACATCGGAACACGTCTCTAGCCTAGACCTTCAAAATGTTATCGTTAATGTTCCAACGCTTTCTTAGGTAAGTTGATGTAAATTTTATGTTGATCTTGTTTAAAAGTTCGTCTTTGAGGTTTACCGCGTGATGTGATGGAAACTACTAATAATTCAAATTAAATGATAAGAAAACTTTTCAATTTAGCTTTTTCAATGAAAATCCTAGCTACTAAGGGAAAGAGAAATTAGTTTTTGAGCAAACAACAAAGAGCACAAACTAAATGCAGCTTTCCTAAGATGTTCCTATGCAACACACACAATTCACTATATGCACATGCATGTTTTGATTTTCAGTTCCCTTAATGTGAATGCAAGAAAGGAAACTATATGCATCAATCAATAAAACAAGTGTTTTCTTCTTTGAGAAACAAGGAATGAAACAACAATTTCTCTTTTAGGAAAATGAAGAATGGAACTACAATTTCCCTACAGAAAATGAGGAATGAAATAACAATTTCCTTTTCAAAAAAAAATTGATCTAATGCATAAATAAAATACTTTGAATTTGATTTTCCAACGATAAAGAAAACACTAAAGAGACTGTTATTACAAAATTGTACTTGATTGGATGTTGATCAGACAACTCTATGTAACTGTTTCAAACCAGCTTTTGGCTGAAGCTTAGCCTCTTCAGTCTGAGAGGGCTCTCTCAAAGGGGTTTATGATATTAGATAATGATAGTACTAGATGGCTAACTCTATTTGAAAAGTAACTTGATTTTTGTGTATGTCGGTTGAAAATAATGCAGGCTTGCTACCATTGGGCTTATGGAGTCAACAAATCAGTATATTCAGTGCAAGGTTTCTTGGCATGGAAGCTGAGGTAGATAGGGGTCTTCAACAAAGGTAATTCACTCATAAAACATAGGAAAACACAGTCATCTCATTACTAAAGGAAGTCAGAGCATAGAGTTATGAATTCTAAGTAATAGCAATGAAATCTACTAAAAGTAGTAAAAAATAATGTGTAGATTAATAAAACATTAAAAACCTCATGAGAATCTCAGGTTTTTCAAGAAGAAGTCACTTTGTATTACTGATATGAGTCAAAATACATAAAGCATCAGTTTAGTGCAAAAAGTCTCCCAACCTTTATTACTTCGATGATTTTCCTATAAATAGACAATCTTACAGTAGGGATGATCTGCCTCTTCGCTAGATTCATCGAACTATTCCTATGAAACATCATATCATAGAAAAACATGTCTTTTAACAAGAAAATGACAACTATACCCTAAAGATGACTTTTCCTAATAGGACTCAAACTCATATTTGTTACATCATTCTACCTTATATTTGAAACAGTGACATGTCAGTTACAAATAAGCCTCACATGCTCAAAGAGGCTATGACATAGTTCATCACCACTTTTCATATTAAAAAAACTTCCTAAACATCTGGAACAAGACCCTATTTTTCAGGAATACAAGACATTATCTTCAACGAGAGCTTTATCTGATGAGTTGTCTCCACAACACTTTCTTCAAGTCATAAATGTTTGATGGTAAGGTCCCTTGACATGTTCGAAGAGTCCAGTTGTCCAACACTATCTTTAAACTGCTCCAAAACCTTCAAAAACAGTGCGCTACTAAAACAGGACAGTTTCGTAGCGAGCTTTCGTAGCATCCAAAAAATAGCTTTTGCACCCAAAAATTTTGCTCCTTTTCCATTCCATGGTGTCCACCAAGACATGACACATCATCACCACCATTATCCCTCCTTGAAAGCTACAAAAAATTATTTTAGAGGGAAAAATACAGCTACATAAATTTTTGTAGCGTTTTCCTAGCTTTAAGCCTAGGAAATGCTACGAATGTAATGTCCCTTTTTGGGGATCCTCAAGATCTATGTCAGAGATGGAATATAGAGGAATTTACTAGTTATGTCACCTCTAAAAATAGGGTGATAACTAGAGGCTACCTGGCCAACTGTAGACTCTGCCTATAGAACTTGGAAGAATCCCAATTCAGGAATCTCAACAAGGCCTTCAGTGAAAATGTTGTATAAGAAAATATGAGCAATGAAAATGTAGATTAGGTCTGGGATCCCATCATTCAAGATGTATGTGACATGTATATGAAATTTCAGCAGAAACAAATAAGTTTAAACATGTTAAACAGATCTCCCAGAAACAAGACTAGCTAGAAATCAACCAAAGAGAGAGACTGCTACAAAATGAAAACCCCAGCTACTAGGATTGCGCAGATCTGACTGAAGCTCAAAGGAGGTCAGCCAAAGATATGATAATTCAGTATTATATCAGTAAATCAGATTTACAAATTATTCCATTTCCTTTACAACTGATTACAAAAAGAACTAGGGCAAGATCCCTTCAGAAATGAGAGTTGCAACTAGAAATAAACTGCAGAAATACATAGACAGCGTTATTTTCCAGATGGTTCAGCTGCTGTACATTAAATTTCAGATCTATGACAGATCTATGGATGAATCATAAGATCTAATAAACATCTGGAAGCTACAATACTTTAAGAACAAGATCCAATTGGAATTACATCAAAATACTGCATATTAAGCTGTAGATCTGAATTACAATATATTGTGCTTCAGAAAACCCGGAAATTTTTGAAGATAAATTTTATTACTAAAATATATCATATCTATAAAGACATGTATCAACAACCCAATCCATGGATCACCAAGGGAAGGCAAGCCTAACACCAAGAGATCTCCTCCAAACTGATAGCAAACTGAAATCACAAAGCCCTCTTACAAAATAACGCAGTATAGAGCAGAGACTGCGCAGAGGGTGAAGGAGACTGAATACATGCAATGAAAAGTACAGATCTGATATAAAATATAGATCAGCTAACTCCTTGGAGGCTAAAGAACACTCTCCAATAGAGAAAGCCTCTCAAAAACAACTAGATCTAAGCAGATCTACAATGCCACTTGCTACAAAAGATAGCAGTTGCAAAACCCTCAATGGGCCAGCGCTGCTCATGAAAGGAAGAGCTTGGTCTCAAACCAGATAGTGGCCAACTTTAGCAAAGAACTCCTCCAATTATCCTCAAGGGAAGAGATTAAATCCCTAAACAATAATTCCAATCACAATCCTCTACTAAACAACAAAGAATGGTATTTGTCTAAGTAGACAAATACTTCAGAAATATAATTCATCAAAACCTCTTCATGTGTCTTCTCCTCCTTTTTATAACATGAGATAGCCTTTGCAAACCCTAAACCACTTGGCTGAGTTGGTCCTTTTCACATTAGAATCTCCCTTCTATAACTGCACAGGCCCTCTTGGTGATGCATTGAACCTAGATAGCGCAGTTGATTTGGTCAAGGTGGACCCAATCTTTGGCTCAATCCTCTTTCACACCTGCAAGTGATTATTTACATAGCCTAGATTTGTCTTTGTTCACATGGGCATTGATTTATTAGGAGTTCTACATGTCCTCATTTATTCATTTATTCATAAATCATAAAATAAATCAAAATTTAATGTCTTCTCTTAGCTAAGGCTAAGTAGGGACATTACAGTCCTCCCCCTCGAAATGTTGCTTGTCCTCAAGAAATTGGTAGGGTAAGAGTTGTATCTCTTCTCCTTCTCCATTGATGACACCATCAATAATAAAGCTCTCATCATGAAGCAAGTGTTCACCAAGGCAATACATCAAAAACTGCTCCTCCAATGCTAGCATGATAGGTTCATAGTCTACCCCTTCAGGACTGTAAAACTCAACAGAAATATGCATGGGTGAACCAATGTCACATCTGAAACATGTATCATGAAGTACTGGATATATTTCCATCCCATGTGGTACATGTACACTACTAACTCTTTTCCCATACATACCCATAAAGAAGACCAATATGTCATCTATGTATGGTAGCAAAATCACATAAAGGCAAACTGAAATTTGCACATGAGGAGGTAGGTCACAATCCCACATAAGGTACCAGCACAGTACACTCCTTGTTGTGAGTAGATATGAATGTGATATGTGGTACTCAAACCACATATTTTCTGCATAAGCCACTTTGACATGGCTGAAATTGAAACTCTCATTAGGTGCCTTTGGAAAGCACCCATCATGAAAAACAATCTCCCTTTACACCTCAAGGGAGTGGCCAACTTTGGAGTTTTCATTGGCCCCATCTTTGCCATGATATCTGCATGTAATATTGCTCCTTGTAGGAGCCATGGCCTGCATACATATGGTAAGAGAGTGTGCCAAATCAGAAAAATAAACTTGCTCTACAAGATCAGATTTCTTACCATACAAATCTCCCATACTCATAGAGTTAGGCATGGGATTTTCCCCTCTTTTGAGAGAAGAAAGAGATGGCTGAAATATATCCTACATAGGATCCTTTGGCTGCCCCATCTCCAAATAGCTATTGCACTCTTTTAAGTGTTGATTTAGTTCCTCCCAATCATAATGTTGATGTAGCTCCTCCTCCATACCCTCCCAATCAAAACTCTTCAAGACTAGGGAGTAGATTTTTGTTGATTGCATGTAATTGGAAAGGAACTCCTTGTGTGCCCTTTGTAGTATTTCTTGCTTAAGCTTTGAGGCTTGAGACAAGAATTATTTTCCAATATGATAGATGACCCCTTCATGGACCATATAGCCTCCTCCTTGCTTTATGCCATCTAAAATCATCCCGGTGTGTAGATCTTTGGAGTACTCTACAAGGAGCTAAGACTTCCAATATGGATCTACACTTCTCAACAAGGACAGCGTTGTAGATGTATCTATGGTGGTGCTTTCCTTGTTTTTTCTTGCTCCTTTGGCATTATGCATGCCAAAACTTTGTGTAGGAAGGCTGATCCTCCCCTTTGCTTCCTCCCACAGCGTAGTGACTCTTTCTTCCATTGTTTCAGCACTTGGTGAAGCTTTCTCCACAGAATCTAATGGCATCTCAAGAGGCTTTCCATGATGTAGGAATGTCCCTTGCAAAAATCTCATGAACATGAGAGAAGGAACCATGAGATCCTTGCCCTCACTGCGCAAATCCATCTTTTTTGTGTGGGTAGAGACATCAAGTGAAGGGTAGGTGTGCATGCCTTGAATAACTTGTTGCTTCCCACTCTCAAATCCACCCACTCCATCTGCAAGGCCCTCCAATCAGTGGTGACTTTTCCCAAAGTAATCAACCACTAGACACCCAAGTTGATGTTGGTGTCTGGTATGTCTACCACAAAGAAGTGGTCCCTCAAAGTGTAGGTCCCCATAGTCACAGAAAGTGAGGGAACATACTGCATGCACTGCATAGTTCTGTCCCCTGAAACCAAAATAGAGAACCCATCAAAAGAATCAATAGGGATCCCTCTTCTCTGCACAAAGTGAGAATCAATAAAATTGTGGGTTGCCCCACTGTCGATAAGAATAGATACTCTTTGGTCCATAACTAAACCTTGCACTCTAAGAGTCAAATATTTTGGCACTCCCCTCAAAGAAGCAAGAGTCCCACTGGTTGGAGCAAATGCTCCTTCTTCTTCCCTGGATGATGATGGATCCTCCTCCTCATCATCACCAGCGCTATGACCTCTCCTAGGTCCATCATTGCCTTCCTCCTCCTCACAATCAAAGAATACTTCAATATAATGTGCTCTCCCAGCAGCACATCTATGTCCCAGCACCCATGATTCTTGACAAGTAAAACATAATTTCTTCTTTTTCAACTCCCTCTGGAGATCATTGTCAAGAAGATTTTTCTGTGAGCTCTCCTTGGGTGGAGCAGATTTCCCTTCCTTCCCTTTAGAAGAGTGAGTGGCTTTGCTAGGAAGGGTTGCCTTTGCTCTTGGCAAGGCATCTTGTAGATCTCTTGTTCTTTCAATGGCATCATGTAGTGTGATGGGTTTGGTAGACTTGACCAACCCATGCAAAGGTTCCTCCAAGCCATCTATGAACATATAGACTCTCCTTGCAACTGAAATATCAGGAACCATAACAGACGGCCTCAAAAATTCAGAAATATAGGCTTCGGCATCTCCTGTCTGCTTCAGCTTCGCCAAGCTTATGAAAGGGCCCTCCGGATCCTTCCGATCAAATCTTTCCACTAGTCTCCTAGTGAACTCAGCATCAGTGGACACATTGTTGTGCCCCAATGTAGAAAGTCCATGAAACCACTAGTTGTGGGCTTCTCCATCAAAATGCAGCACAGCAATCTTAATGGCTTCTGCTTCAGGCACTTTATTCAACTGGAAGTAGATGTCCAAATTTTCCACCCATGCTTTAGCTGAACAAGAGGTTGATCCATCAAAATTAGGCAAGAAGAACCCGCTCATGGTGTGTTGCCTCCCATGAAGGAAACCTCCATCTCTATACTGCTGCAATGGTCTCCTCCGGTCCTTTAGATGGCAGAAATATTGAAATCTCAAGTTATCCTTGAACCTTTGGCTTTGTGACTCATATTCTGCAAAATAACCTTCCAAAGAGGTTGACTCTTGAAGCCCTTCATTCTCTACATCCAAGAAGGTAGGCATTGTAGAGCATTGTGAGATCTGGGGAGCTTGTGGCAAGCTCAACAGTGGACCAGTCCCAAAATGAGACATTTTTGAACTCTCTCCTTGATGGAGTATTCCAAGGGACTCCCTCATTATTTCTATCCTCATCTCCTGTATTTCCTTGGATAGATCTTGCATGGTTTCCAAGAGATTTTTTGCAAACTCTTCTGCCTCCTTATCTTTATCATTCAACTCAGGGCCTTTCCCCTTGTCTTGACCCTTGTTAAGGTCAACAGTAGTATATTCATACTTTCTATGACTTCTATTTTGGTATCTCCTCTCCCTCTAAGAAAAAGGATCTTCATCTTTGGAATGCAGCATGACTAAGGCTCCAAAGCTAGCACAGGCTATGCCAAGAGTGGAGCTCCGATAGCACTGTAATGTCCCTTTTTGGGGATTCTCAAGATTCTATGTCAGAGATGGACTACAGAGGCATTTACTGGTTATTTCACCTTTGAAAATAGGGTAAGAACCAAAGGCTACCTGGCCAATTGTAGACTCTGCCTATAGAACTTGGAATAATCCCAATTCTGGAATCTCGACAAGGACTTCAGTGAAAATGTTGTATAAGAAAATATAAGCAATGAAAACACAAATCAGGGCTGGGATCCCCTCATTCAAGCTGTATGTGACATTTATATGCAATTTCATCAGACAAAAATAAGTTTAAGCATGTTAAACAGATCTCCCGGAAACAAGACTAGCTAGAAATCAGCCAAATTGAGAGACTGCTGCAAAATGAAAACCCCAGCTACTAGAATTGCGCAGATCTGAATGAAGCTCAGAGGAGGTAAACCAAAGATATGATACTTCAGTATTATATCAGTAAATCAGATTTACAAATGATTCCATTTCCTTTACAATTGATTACAAAAATAACTAGGGCAAGATCCCTTCAGAAATGAGAGCTGCAACTAGAAATAAACTGCAAAAATACATAGACAACGTTATTTTCCAGATGGTTCAGCTGCTGTACATTAAATTTCAGATCTAGGACATATATATGGATGAATAATCATATCTAATAAAGATCTGGAATCTACAATACTTTAAGAACAAGATCCAATTGGAATTACATAAAAATACTACATATTAAGCTGTAGATCTGAATTACAATATACTGTGCTGCAGAAAACCCAAAAATTTCTGAAGATAAATTTTATTACTAAAATAGATCAGATCTATAGAGACATGGATCAGCAACCCAATCCATGGATCACCAAGGGAAGGCAAGCCTAACACCAAGAGATCTCCTCCAAACTGATAGCAAACTGAAATCACAAAGCCCTCTTACAAAATAACGCAGTATAGAGCAGAGACTGCGCAGAGGGTGAAGGAGACTGAATACATGGAATGAAAATTACAGATCTGATATAAAATATAGATCAGCTAACTCCTTGGAGGCTGAAGAACACTCTCCAATGGAGAAAGCCTCTCAAAAACAACTAGATCTACAATGCCACTTGCTACAAAAGATAGCAGCTGCAAAACCCTTAATGGGCCAGCGCTACTCATGAAAGGAAGAGCTTGGTCTCAACCCAGATAGTGGCCAACTTCAGCAAAGAACTCCTCCAATGATCCTCAAGGGAAGAGATGAAATCCCTAAACAGGAATTCCAATCACAATCCTCCACTAAACAGCAGAGAATGGTATTTGTCTAAGTAGACAAATACTTCAGAAATATAATTCATCAACAACCTCTTCATGTGTCTTCTCCTCCTTTTCATAACATGAGATAGCCTTTGCAAACCCTAAACCACTTGGATGAGTTGGTCCTTTTCACATTAGAAGCTCCCTTCTAGAACTGCGCAGTCCCTCTTGGTGATGCATTGAACCTAGACAGCACAGTTGATTTGGTCAAGGTGGACCCAATCTTTGGCTCAATCCTCTTTCACACTTGCAAATGATTATTTACATAGCCCAGATTTGTCTTTTTTCACATGGGCATTAATTTATTAGGAGTTTTACATGTCCTCCTTTATTCATTTATTCATAAAGCATAAAATAAATCAAAATTTAATGTCTCCTCTTAGCTAAGGCAAAGTAGGGACATTACAACGAAACTGTGGAAAACTCTAGAATTTCCAGATTTCAAGACTAACTCAAAAAGGTGACCTCCAGTTGTAAAAAATTGGTCTTCAACATGCCATGAACCTTCTAAAACACATTCAAACTCAACTTAGGACCCTTGTGGTGTTTCCTCTTCATTAATGATCAGTTGAGTTATGGGCTCCTCAACCACAATCATCTTTAAGCCCTTCTTCTCAAGCTCTTCATGAATCAATTCTAATTTCTCTTGAAGGTCTTTGACTTCGTCCTTAAATGTCCTCTCCTCTCAATGGCTGAGTCCATTTGATTAATTTTTGTGTGTTATCTAAGGTCTTTGACACATTATTAACCTGTTCTTCCCAAATTTATTTCATTTTCTCAAATTTTACCTTCTGAATCTTGTGCTTCCTTGCCTCTTTCTTCAAGATTGATATTTCATCATTTTCCAGCTTCAACTGCTCCTTAAGGACCTCAATCTCTATTTTTCAATGATTTTCTCTTTTCCTTTCCTTTGTTTAATGACTGATTATTCTTTTTCAAGTGAGGAAAGGTTAATGATGCTTGGTGGTGGTTGGATAGTTTTAGTGACCTTCTGAGCTTCTTTACTGCTTTCCAAGACTTTTCTGGCAAGTATTGTCGTTGGTTTCCTAGCTTGAAATATGAATCCTGCATCTTCACCTTCAAACTCTAACTTAGCTATTTTGGCTTTCTTGAGCTTCTTTCCTCCCTCATCTATATCTTCAACTTGAACTATGGGAGTTTCTTCAATATCAATAGCATGCAGAATGTATTCTAAGTTACCCTTAGACACTGTTTGGCTTCTTGTAACCCTCTTGATGCCATGTTTGCTTTTGTTTTGTAGGTGTAACTTTGGGTGTTCATCTTTCTGCAATTGTTCTATCTCTGTGATCACTGGCTCAATTTTTTCTGCCACTAAAGGTGATGGGATATATCTAGGTTTAGGAATTCTTTTAGGAGTGATGGCATCTACTTCAAAACCACTGACAAACAGAAAATATGTCCAGCCTCTACCTAATCTCTTTAACTCTTATAATACCAGCAACTTGATTAAACCATGATGAAAGAATGAGGTTTCATTTCCTTCAAATTTAGCTTGAACTTTATCTGACATTTTAGCTAGGCCTCTGTATAAGTAAAAAGGTAAATCAAGAGATCTCTTACCAAAAAAATGTGGCAGAAGCTTGAAGTGGTAGGAATAAACCATATGATACCTCCCTTCACAAGTGAAGTACTTCTGAATGATTAGCAGCAGCTTTGAGAAGTTGTCTTTCATGTACTAGCTCCTTGGGATGGAATTTGTGAGATCAATCTCACTATGCTTTGGTTTGATAAATTCCTTGCATTCCTGCATGGTGAACTTGAAGCCTTTGAACCATTGTTATCCTCCTCTAGGGATTAATGTTGCTGCTGAAATGGTCTTTGGTGTTACAGTGAGGTTCAGCGTTCCCACCTTTGAAGTTGTCCCATTGAAACTGATGACAAACTCTTTAGAAACCTGCACATGGCATCCTTGCAATATTTGGAAAAACTGCAAACACCTTATTCTTCTAAAAACGTCTAAGGATGTTGGGTCTTCATTCAGAAAATTCACGTCTGATGGCTCATATCTGAGGCAGCGGCCTCCTTTGTTGGTATTCCTCTTTACATCCATGGTGTTTTTATACCTTCTCTGCCTCTCTTGATTAGTGACACCTGTAACTTTCGAAAATTCCAGAAACCAGCTAGGCTTGGTGAATCAGCTTTGTAGAACTCAGTAGCATGCAAAGATGGAGCGGAGAATGACAAATGAATCAATTGGGTAATGTTTTAAAGTTTCAATGACAACCCATGGCTTAATCATGAATCATACATGCTAAAAACAACAATAATGACCTCAGCCATGACCATTGCACCTTGATTTAACCCTAACTGACTTGAATGACATCCACCCTAACACTTCTAATTATTGATAGACACCTAGCACCTAATTAAAAGATAGACAAAAATACCTCTTTTCGTTGTGTAGTTAGTTAAATTCTTGGCAGTTTCGCTACAAAAGTATTAGCAGTTTTGTAGCGAAAACTACCTTTTTACAGTGTAATTCACTACGAAAAAAAGAAATCTTGGCTAAAGTGACCTTTTCAAATTCAAAAACTTGGAAAATGGAATATGTCAGCAAATGATGACTGATGGGACATGATATGACTTGAATGGGGGTGGGTATGGACCTTAAGATAGGCTAATATGAAAAATTTAAATTTTCCTAATGAATTCTATGACCATACCTTTGACAAATGAACCTCTAAGTCTATGTAAAATGATGTTTCACTTTTTATGAGCGATAACAGTGGCTCCACTTGGGATGGTGTGTCCCTGTGGTACACCAGAAAACTTGTAGTTCCAATGCTATCCATATTCTTAGAAACAAAAACTCTAAAATTTTCCAAGCTTTCCTTCAAACTCTAATGGCCTTCACCTTGGGCTCAAGCTTGATGATAAAATTGTCTTTATTAGCAGAAAAACATATTAAAATGGAATATATACAATGGAATAAGAGATCAATAGAACTTAAGAGGAATAGTGCTTCAAAAACCTGCCATTGACAAACCCTCCAACACAAGGTTGTCCATCCATCTCTTGCAGTATGTAAGTTTTGTTTCCATGAAATGCAGCCACTTTGAATGGACCTTTCCTGATATTCTAAAACTTACCATGCTTCCCCTTTTCTTCAATCCTAGCCTCCCACTTCAAAACCACATCTTGAATTTGAAAGTTTTCTTCTTTGACCTTCTTGTCAAATGTCTTCTTGATTATGTTTTAAGATTGTTGATTGCTATTATATACTTCTTCCCTTTTCTCTTGCAAGTTTATCAACTGATTAATCCTCCTTTGAATTGCATTTGTCTCCTCCTCTAATCCTTGCAGCAGCTTCATGACAAGTACTCCCAAGGATGTAGGAAAAATAGCTTTAGACCCATATACCAACTCATAAGGTGAAGTTCCAATTGACCTCTTTGTGCATACTCTATCAACCCACAGAACATACTTCAACTTCAAATGCCATGACTTCTTATTTTCTTGTAGCACCTTCTTAATAATCCTCACAATGCTTTTGTTAGAAGATTCAGCAAGACCATTACCATGTGGATAATATGTAGTAGAATGCCCAAGTGTAATGTGATATTGATGACAGAAACTAATCATCCTCTTGGATTTGAATGCTTGTGCATTTTCAGTGATGATCTTCATAGGGCAGCCAAACCTAGACAGTATATTATTTTCCAAAAATGAAATGATAACTGAATTATTTGCTTGTCTAGTTGGGATTGCCTCAATCCACTTGGTGAAATAATCAGTTGTTGTTAGAATCCAGCGATGTTGACCTAAATATGATGGATGAATCTCACCAATAAAATCTAGCCCCCACTGCTGGAATGGCACCTCAACATAGATAGGCATCAAGGGTAAAAGAACAAGCTTTTTCTTACCATCAAAAATCTGGCATTCATGACAGGCAGCAATATTTTTGTAGATATCTTTGAACATAGTAGGCCAGTAGTACCCTGCTCTAAGAATATTATTTGTTGTGGCCTTCAAATAATTATGACCTCCACAATCTCCTTTGTTAAACTCCTCAATCACTTTTTCTACCTCCTTGTAAAGAGACTTTTCAATTTAAAGGGTGGGAGCATTATGATGATGTAAGACAAAAAAAATGTCTTTGTAATAGTCAGAAATGATGTACTTATCTTCAATGGGAATTAGCTCTTCATCTTCATCTGATAATTCTGAAATTTCTGCAATTAAATTCATATCAAGACAGTCAAAATTTGAATATGCCATCAGCTTTGCTAGCCCCTGACCTTTGACCAATTTTGTAGGTCTTATCTCTATATCAAATTCCAGCAAGTTAGCTATCCACTTCCCTCTCTTACCATCAAGATCTGCTTGAGTCAATATTTCCTTCACAACAGCATTAGGAACAAATGCTATAACATGAGAATGCATAATGTAAATTATGAAATAATTGATGCCTTTGACCAAAGAATAGGCCTGCTTCTCTAAGATGTTATATTTCAGCTTTGAATTAGCTAAGGTTCTGCTAAAAAATTAAATAGGTTTATCAGTACCTTGTTGTCCTTTCTGCAGCAAAACTCCAACAACTGTATTTTCTGATGCAAATGTAAAAACTAGAAATTCTTTTGAAAAATCTAGGTCGATCAAAACTGGTGCTTGAGTGAGTGCCTTATTGATCTCCTCAAATGAATGCTTTGCCTCTACTTTCCATTTGATTTCAGCTCCTTTCTTCATCATTTTGGTTATGTCTTTTACAATCTCAGCAAAATTAGGAATAAATCGCCTCACAAAATTCACCCTTCCAAGGAAAGACTGAATTTCCTTTCTGCTTCTAGGAAGATCCACTTTCTAAATGGAATTGATCATGTTTGGATCAATCTTAATCCCATATTTAGATATAATATGCCCAAGTAACTTCCCTAAAGTCAGAGAAAAAATTCTTTTAGTGAAATTGAGATAAATTCCAAACCTTCTACACTTTAGCAAAATCTTTTCTAAATGCTTCAAATGGTTTTCTTCTCTCCTTGAGAAAACTGTTATGTCATCCAGATAAACAACCACCAACTTATCCTTCTCCTCAGTAAAGGCATTGTTCATTGCTCTTTTAAGAATCGCTCCTGCATTCATCAGACCAAAGGGCATTTTGGCATACATGAAAGTGCCCCATGGTGTGGTAAAGGTAGTTTTATCCTAATCTTTTGGATGCACAAGTATCTGATTGTACCCTGAAAAGCCATCCAACAGAGACATCTTTTGGGAACCAACAATGTTCTGCAGAATTTGGTACATCTTTGGGAGAGAGTAGTTTTCCTTCAGAGAGGCTTTGTTCAAGTTTCTGATTTCAATGCAGATTCCGATTTCTCCACTCTTTTTCCTTACTGGAACCAAGTTTGCAAGCCACTTTGAGAATCTGATTGGAACAATAATTTTGGCATCAAAGAGCCTCTTGATTTCCTTCTCAATAAAAGGCATGAGAAGTGGATTAATCCTCCTCAACTTATGTTTGAAAGGCTTTTCATTTTCTTTAATAGGAATTGTATGTTGAATGATATTAGGATCATACTTCTTCAAATCAGCATAACTCCATGCAAAAACATCTATGAATATTTTCATCATCTCAATATATTTCTGCTTCATGTCAACTGAAAGAAACTTTTAAAGCTTAATCATTTTTGGCATTGCTACTGTACCAAGGTTACAACTCTCTACCTCTTCATCATCAGCTTGTATCCTTGGATATTTGAACACAACATTCTGGTCAAAAATATTTTCAAATGGGATGAGACCTTTAGGTATAGAATTATTCTTCAGTTGTAACACTTCGGAATTCCCCTTTTTTTTAGAAAGCATGTTTTGTTGATCTACTTGTGTGTTTTCAAACTCCTCTTTCAGCTCTATAAAGTTTTTGACTTGCTGGTCATCCTCAAAAACTTGCCATTGGATGATGTTGTCAAGGATAGTAGGTCTTTGGTGAACTTCAACCTCTTATCTTTTAGTGGAATGTGCAGGAACAATAAATAGACTTGCAGAGACAGCTAGGGAGTCAGCTGCTAAGTTGTGGTCCCTATTCTTCACAATAAATGAATATGCTTGAAAATTCTCTAACATCTCCATGATCAAATTTATGTATGACCTCATTCTCACATCCTTGGTTTTATATACACCCTCAACTTGCTTAATAAATCTTTCAGAATCTCCACAAACATAAATCTTTTGGGCACCCATTATTTTCAAAATTTATAAACCCAAAAATAGAGAGTCATACTCAGCCATGTTATTTGTGCAATCAAATTTCAGTTTGTAAGAAAAAAACTTACTTTCATCCTCTGGAGTTGTGATCCAAATTCCTGCGCCAACCCCCTCTCTTCCTACTAATCCATCAAAGTGTAACAACCACCAACATTTTGCCTTCTCTTCACTGATTTGTTGATTTTATGCCTGTTGATTTTCTGTTTGCTGATTTTCTACTTTCTTTTCATCTTCTGCTTCATCAGTCAATTCATTGAAAGGTATATTAGATCCTAATTCAGTATCAACATCATATATTGGAAAATTCTGAGGTTTTTCCTTACTACTTACCATATAATCCATCCTTGTTTCTTTGTATAGTATTCTTTGTTCACCAAAGACAGGAATAGTGGCATAATTTAGGTCCATCTGCATGGTGCCTTTGATCTTTTCTACCCATGACCTTGATAAAAGCATGCCAAACTTAGGTGAAATGTCTGCTATGGGTGAAATCCTGAAGTTAGGAAACACTTTTTGGTGGATGGCCAAAATTTGGGTGAAATTTTTAATTTCTTGTTCAAGAAAATAGTCAACTCAATTTCTCGACCGAGAGTTTATAGAACTCTCATCCGAGAGATTTTTAATGTTTCGCCTAAGAGTTAGACTAGAGTTAAAATACTCTCTGATGAGAGTTAATTATGTTCTCGTTCGAGAGTTTTATTGACATAAAATCTCGGGTAAACTCTCGGACGAGAGTTGTAAAACTCTCAGCCTAGAGTTGTTTTAACTCTCGTCCGAGAGTTTTATTCTTATAAAAAAAACCCCCAAAATCATTTCTCCCCTGACATTCTGCAAACCTCTGGAGCATTGTTGTTTTCGAGCCCAGCACCGACAAATTGGAATACAAAAAAAATGAACGCAACCTGATTTTTCAAGAAAACTCCTCCACTATTGCTCATTGGCATTTTCAGTTGAGGCGAGGTTCACTTTGAAGCTTTCTTGTTGGCATTTTCAGTTGAGGCGAGGTTTCCGACTTGATCGTTGGCATTTTCAGGTGAGGTGAGGTTTCTAAAACACTTTGAAGTGATTTCCTTTAGGAGCTTCTGTGTGAAGTTTTAGGCTGGTAAGTACCCTTGTCTTTTCTTGTATGCCTCTTGCATGGAGGATATTTGGTTCACTTGGAGCTTTTGTGTGAATTTTTAGGCTGGTAAGTAATATAATTGAAGCATTACACATATGTGATACCATAGCAGTGGTAAATGAGCATTTAAATTCAATGCACGAATTATTTCAAGTAGCATTAAAGACTAGGGTAATGATAGGTCAAAATTTTGATAGTAATAGAGGTCTCCATCCTTCAATCGCACAACACACCCACAAGTTGCAGTTACATTAGAATCTCATTGTGACCTATGATTCAAGACCCCTAAACTGCGACCAAGACCACCTCTATCGCGGGTGAAAAATACAATGTGCATTTCCAACGTGTGATTGGTCCTACATACTCTACCTCCAAGTTGCAAATAGCACTGACTATTTGTAGTGGTCTTAGGGATTAAATTGGGATCTGTGCTGGAGATTTAATTTGTGGCTATGAGTAGGTCAAAGATTGAACTTCTAGCTTACAGTGAGATTGAAACTGAAAAGTGTGACTTGCATTGTAACTAAGATTCATGACTGGGCCTTGAGGTCGCAAGTCAAATATATTATCTTGATTGAGATAAACTCATGATCTGTGGTTGACTACAAACTATAATATGGCACTAGACCTGAATCTGTAACATTTGACTCCCTCTCTTAATGCGACTTTAAAAATAAGGTTAGAGATAGCCACCTTATTTATCGAGTATTACAAGCCAACTATGCAGAAGATACATCTTCTTACATAATGAATCTATGAAATGGAACAATATAAAATGTCTCACCAATGGATGGAAAATGATTATGTATAAATTATTGACCACACTTTGATAACATATATTGACTTTGCAATAGCAGGAAAGTATATTAGTTTCTATGATTTATTATAACACCTTCAATGCATTCTTTGAGGGAAGGTTTCAGTTTTTTCGATAAAATTGTCCTCAATGGCTTGGATATTATCACCCCGTGCACTTGGAATATAGGTCAAAAAAAGGTGGACTTGGAAAATGAATTATAACAACATGCGCATATTCATAACAACATATTTCATGCAACTGTGAATAATTCTTGGATTTCATGAGAGAGAATGCAATGCCTAGTTTTCAACTGTTAATTTATTACTCGTTGAGTAATTCTTGCACAATTGTAAAGACATGTGGTGGTGCATGTATATTTGGGTATAATTTCTTACCTAATGAGATTAGCATTTGATATGTCCCTTGAATTTTATTGACCTTCTTTTGAAACATGAAATGATCTAACGTTGTGCTTTAGTTATCTTGCAACTTCTTTATAAAGGAATTCTTAAGTTTTCATATGAATGTAGGATTGTAAATTACATTAGAGAATCCAAGTAGTATTTTATTATTATCTTAAGAAGAGGAAAAATCACATTGCGAAGGAGGTCCATCTACAATGCTATTATAACCCCAAACTATATTATTGAATTGTGTAGAATAGATTAACATGGTATAATATTTAATATCATGACAAACACTGAAGTACATGACAAGAAATAAACATTCCAATAATGAGATTAACATTTGACAGATCCCTTGAATTTTCTTGACCTTCTTTTGAAACATGATCCAGGATAAAATTGTGCTTTAGTTAAATTGCAACTTCTTTAAAAATGAATTCTTAATTTTTCATATGAATGTAGGATTGTAAATTGCATTATAGGATCCAAGTAGTATTTTATATTGTCTTAAGAAGAGGAAAAAGATAATTGCGAAGGAGGGCCATCTACAATGCTAGTATAACCCTGAACTATACTATTGAATTGTGTATCATATATTAACATGGTATAATATTTAATATTATTACAAACAATGAAGTACATGGCAAGAAATAAATAGGACAATAATTATTTCATTGAGTTGAAATGTTTGTCCTCTCAACACTCATTTCGAGAAGCCATTTTGAAAACTACAGAAGTCAATAATTGGTAAGTCAAAGATTTTCTCTTTGACTCAGTTAAATACAGTGAGGCTCATAGATACAACTAGGGTTTTCACAAGCTAGGACATTATCTTCATCCATGCTTCTAGGACAATTTAGCAATACCAAAGGCACAACATCACAAGTTGGTTGTATGATCACTTTAATGCAAATAAGGCACAAAGACAATTGCCACACACTCTTCAAGGGTTGAGATCAATTGTCATATAACGACTCCATATATATTCCCAAGTAATTATGTCTACCAAGTTTGGGAATGTCGATATTGGTCTTAAAACTCATCTACTTGATGAAAAATGTAGTAGCAGGAAAATGTACATTCAATACAACAAATGAACATAAAAACTCTATTCATCATCTCATGAAATCCTCCATAATTTTGCAACAACATTGGAAACAAATCTTTTAGGATTAAAAATAATCATCTCTACTTTCCTCATAATTTCTCTTATCTCATAATGTAAACACTTTTTATAATAATCTCAATAGAAATGTTAAGATTGATTACACATGTGAGAGTCATTAGAAATCAAAGATTCGTGAATAATTTCAAGTGTCATGAGCGTAGGTGAAAGTTCATGGTAGATGAAAAATCACCTCACTTGTATAAATATACCCTCATGTCTTCTTTGTCCTCATGTTTGCAAGTTGAAGCTGAATTAGATAAGATTTTATGGCAAGTTGAATTTGAAACTTTTGAATCAAAAGAAACAAAATTGTAGTACATAATAGGATGAGAAAAAGAGAACAGAGCATCATGTAAATGCAAAAGAGAACAAGAACATAGCAGTATGGAATGTAATTCCTTTATACTAGATGAGAAAAATAGAATAGAGCAGCATGTAAACACAAAATAACATAAAGGAAACCACAAGACTTTCTGGTTCAACATGAATATTTCTTGGGGTCCATATTCATTCACATGTATTTGAAAATGCTGACATGCTTGAACCAAAAAAGGAAGAGAATTTCAAATGTTGTCCTACCTGTTTAAAATATATTTACTACAATAAAAATAAAAAATCATGAATACATGGGCCTGAAAGGGCTTACATATCAAGTGTGATAATACATGAATGGAGCCCCATCTTGATGTACAATGCTCTCCATCCTCAACACTTCACAAGGATTTGTTATAAATATTCATTAACTAAGATTCCATTTCTCTTGAGGAAGAATATTTCACCGGAACATCAGCTATGACTATTGAGGTGACTACAAAACAATAGGATGAGGAACAAATAAAGAAGAAGAATTGAGGCAATGGCCTCTTTTCTAGTAATAATTATTATACAAGGTTATTAACCCTACATAATGATGATTTTCCAACTCCATTAATTAAAAAATTCTGCCAATATAGTGACAATAGATCTAATGATCTTGTAGCATTTCATGATTGGGGTCACAATAGCCAATCAAAGAAGTATAGCAGAAGTTGTGAACATTTTGTAGTTTCAGCCTCAAAACATACCTTGCACAAGTTATTTTCTTTCTATTTTAGATACCTTGCCTTTAATTTGCAAGCTCATATATATTTAAAATTTATTTTGGGATTGTGTTCTAATGCCCTTTAATAACACAGTGATCTATCCATAACTGGGTAATACTACAGTAGAGGAACAATAAATGTCGGAAATAAAGTGGAATCACATTGTGTGAAAAACTTATAACCCTTCATAGTATCACTTGCAGTACTACGACATAATTCAATACTTGTAAACAAAATCTCAACTCCATGTACCTTTAGGAATATAGAAATTCCTCGAGGTATACTTGAAGCCATCCTGCGATAGGCTAACCAATCATCCTATTGCTCCAAAATACGTAGAACAACACTCGAGGATACCACTCACTAATACCTAGGTAGTCAAGTTGTACAAATGGAGGAATGATTGACCCACTTTAGTTAGTGCCATGAGATATTATGCCATGTACTATTGTCGAGACCTTGTATGTCAAGGACCTATAGTACTTGTTATCCATTGGTTGATGACATGACTGTCGATTGATAATTTGATTTCTAATTTGTTTATGAGGGGAAAAATTTGATTTGATACTGTAGCAACAATGGCATCAGGAGAGCCCTCCAGAGACTGCTCCATGAGAGGAGGATTATTAGTTACATTGGTTGTTTAGTTATGTCATGTTTTCAAGTAGGTTATATTTATTATTCTTTGTGAAAAAATTACTAATGTGAAATTTTTTTGTCCTACACAGGTGGACGCACTCATACGACTCGTGTGCCCGGACACCAAATCGAACAATAGGAGCCCCATAGACCTGTTCCCATTCATCCCCAATTTCATAGAGCCCATTCTGAGGGATATATTATACATGGTATAGGTACACATTAGATCAATTGCTAGTTAAAATGTTCAAGTTTACATTATATTCAATGTTGAACAAGTGAATTTGTTTTTTTCAAATGACATGTGTTTAATGTGAAAATATTATGCTCCATAGGTGCAAATGCAGGATTTGGGGTTGGCCCTATTACTAGTGAGGGACGAAGGAGAACAATGTCTCAGCCTGTGGCATCCATCCCACACTTGGATAGTTCTCGTTCAGGTAAAATCTAAAGGAAAATTTATTGTTTGATGTATTTTTAATGTGAAACTTATTTTGTGTCTCATGTACTTGTGTTATAAAATAATTTAATGTTTTGTACAGTGGCTAGTAGAGACCTTCATTACTCGAAAGGGAACAATCCTAATCCGCCGAGCAAAGAGGATGAGATAGTTTTTCCACGAGGTATTTTCAAATGACCAGACAAGTTTTTTAAATACAAATTTTCCTTATAAATTATTTAATTTTTAATATGTGAAATAATTTAACATGTTACAGGTGGTGGTCGTCGCCCTCCTAGGGGGAGAGGTCGTAGGGTTCACGAGTTTTCTCGAAATCCGAGCTATGATCCCCTTTACACCCATCCTGGTGATATTACTGAGGAGATGCCTTGGGAAGATACCATCTCCTTACTTACTGTTGATGGGATGAGGGAGCATTCCACAAGATTGCACAATGAATTTCAAAGTTGCAATCTCTCTGCCCCTAGTAGAGATTGTCTCCAAATTGTTTTGCACAATTTGGAGAGTTTGATAGAGACTTGTCTTGGGGTTGGACCATCAACCTAAGTTTTTTTTGACATGATGCGTAGGAGGAGAGCATCAGTGATTGGTATCCACTCCTACAATGAAGTTAAAATTAGGGTCACTAAAGAAACGGCCTTGTCACTATTTGACTTGCGACTTGAAGACAAAAAATGTCTGAAGATTGCAAGATTCAATGATCCCAATATTGCACCTTATATTTATGAGAAGTTCTTTTATGCATACGGGAAGTTCCAAAATAATTATGAGCTGCCGCAATATTTTGTTAGGATGTTGTATGCTCAATTTTGAGAGCACATGGACCCTAACTATATAGATACAGGGTCCAAATTCTATGGAGATGGAAAATTTTGTACATATGAATGACCTGATGCTATGCGAGATGTTGGGTTTAGGCCTCCAACACCTCGTTTAGCACCTCGACCACCTAGGGTAGTTACACTTTTAGAGGAGTTAGCCCTTATCTCCAATGTTGCATCTTGGATGAGGGAGAAGATATAAGAACATATTGCAGCTGCTTTAGGAGGGGTGGAAGTCAGCTTAGGGACAAGCCAACCTTCATCTAGTGCAGGAGTTCATTCATTTGTGAGTATTCCAGATGACGTGTTGAGGGTTATGGAGCGAGATGAGCTTCTGGAGTATGCATCCTCCTATAGAGACCACTATGAGAGAGCCATTAGACAACAAATGCACACCATGGGCAAGGTATGTACAATCATGTTTTGATCTATTTTAAAATACACATTTATAAGATAATAGAGTGCTTGTAACATGTTTTTTTGGTGTATATACCTTTAGTCTCCAAAAAATTACGCCAATATATTTATTTAACTTATGTAGTTTACAACATTCTTAGAACAACATTGCTTTGCCCCTGATCCTCATTCTGTAGATCATGGACATGATCATGTATAGGTGCCACATTCATTACTATCTACTATATTTTTATATGTCAAAAAATGAATTTTTGTCACATAATTTTATATGGTATGAGGTCTTCTATTAACTTTGGTTTCTACTTTTCAAGCTACAAATAATATTGAGATGATGCAAACTGATCCCCAAGGAGATCGTGTAGGCTTTGGGTCAAGGAGTCTACATTAAACCATGGTAACCTCTTACCATTTCTTCGTTGGTATCATTGCCACATTATAAACAGGCTATCACAGAATAAACAGTATGAATTTACATTTGTTGCCAAAGGTTAATTTTTTGTGTTTGTTATGCAAGTTGGACCTCAACAAATATTTCTAGTTCGTAGAGATGAAGATGATGCATCGATTTGCAATAATGCTGAAGAATATGATTAAGATGGTCTTGCAAGCTGGAAAGTTGTTGATTTTGATTTAGTTAAGTTGATATTCGGTAAAATTGATATGGAACAGAAAATGGAGGAAGATGCAGTGCACATGGAACAGAAAAGGGAGGAAATTTCACTACATAGCTTGCCCAGTAGTAGTTGTCATGACCTAGGTTACTTCAAATAGTTTGACAGTGTAAAGGACCATATGGATCACTTCTACCACCAATAAACAAACCAGGTATACATTTATTAAAGGGCATGCTCTTCTCATCCCTTTTTTTTATTTTTGTTGCCAAAATAAATGTTCTTTTCCATGTTTATGGTGTATAATTGAAGTTTTTAAATGTTTTTTCATAGCATATTAATAAGCGTAAATGGATGAAGAAAGTTTAGCAGGAATGGAACATTCTCCAAGAAAAATTACCAGGTTTGTTAGATGGAAATCATAATGTTTAGATAGATTGTTAGGGAATAGTTTATAGGAATTGCTTTCATATACTGATGTGATCAATAGTTGACTCATAATAGCAAAACTTTATTAGTTTTGGGACATCCAAAATTCATAATCTTGGTATAGAAATTATTTGAACAAGTGTACAATATAAGGTATAACAATTAGTACTGCAGGTCCTTATATACATGTGGCAATATTAACAGATCTATACAACATTGATTTATGTGCAGCATTATGGTCTGTGGATGAGGGTGTGGCAGTAGAGTATACAAGAGGGTGCACCAATACTTTTATAGGCTTTCAAATTTTACCTATTTTTTCCCTATTTATATTGTATAGCATCGGGTATGTGTGTATCTTTGCCTAAGACTTTAAAGTGGTATCTTGACGTTCAACTTAAACAATTCAGAATGGATATTTTTAAGGGTTTTTTTTGCAAGAGTTGATTGATGATCTCACTCACATTTTATTGAATGTCTTGTAGAAGTACAGTGAATATGGAAGACACACAACCAGATTTGTTTGATCGCCTTCAAGGAGATGTTATTAAGATGATATTTGATTCCATCTGTGATAGTAAATCTCTAGTACGATGCATGGTTGTCTCCCAAGGCTTTTTCAGACATGCAACATGCATTGTGCTAGACACAGCTAGCACCTCAATTCAATATGAAGGACATTAGCTTTCTGCATTATTTCTTGAGCCTTATGCATTATTTCTTGAGCCTAGGCTCTAAAGAAGACCTTCCTTACACAATGTAAGTATGCAATCAAGATTCATATGAGATTTTAGAGGATGGATTGTAAGCCCATGGTTACTCCTATGGTATGAAATCTGAACTTATCAGCAAATTAATTTTCAAATTTGGTAGATCCACCAATTTATAGACATTTGAGAGGTTCCTTTATGTATCTAGTGAATGCTAAAACTAATTTTTAAGTTTCAGTAAAAACTTTGAGCCATAGTCAATTCAATAGGTTACTGACAATATAGGTGCTTCATTTGGCTTAGAGGAATATGTAAAACTATGTCATGGCATCTATGATGACCCTATTTGACATTTTGTTTCCTTTTTTTATTACTTTTATTTTGTTTTGTTTTGTTTATTGTTTGTTGTTTTTTCAGTTGGAGAGTCTTCCTGCGATGGTTGCAGGAGTATGGTCTGATGAGCCTAACCTACAACTTGAAGCAACTACCCAATTCCAAAATTTTCTTTCAATTGGTATTTACATCAAATATTATGTATTAATTTTCAATGGGCTGCCATTTTATTTTTGTCTGTTTTGTCCATCAGGCAGCTGACCATTGGTTTTTCTTTTTTGACAGAGTGTAGTCCTCCTACAAAGGAATTTATTTATGCAGCTGCTAGTCCAAGGGATTCTCTCAACCACCTATCAGCAAGGTTTCTAGGCACTTGGTTATTTTGTATACCAATCAGTTTACTAGGGGTGTCATCCTCAAATGTGGGGAAGAATCCCTTGAATTTCACTGTGAATTTTTCATTGGGAAAAAAATAACAAATATAGGCATGGTGAATAAGGGATACTTATGCTTAATATATTAATAGAATCAAATGAAATATAGGTAGTATGAAACCTATGACAATATACAAGATAAAATTATGTCTACTAAAAATAGAATGAAAGTAATATATTAAGCAAGTATGATAGGTACCATTGAGTCCTTTTCTGACAGACAAGTAGGATAGGTACCATTATAGGTGTACTATGATGTAAATATTGCAATTATATGACCTTATACACTGAAAATTTTTTGGCTTTTGTGGTTCTTTGTATAGCTAAATTAGGCCAAGGCTACTTTTAAAATTGAAAAGTTCACATAAATTAGTCTCCTGGAATGTGAAGAATTTGGCTACAAGTCAGGAGTTAGGCGGATAAATTGTTCTTGCGGACAAGAAATATCTCCTTAGTATCACAAGGATAGCTATAAACAAACAGGACAAATGTAAACTACTTTCTCTAGATTATATATGATTTAGAATTTTCTATGATGAAGAAAGGACCTACATGTGATCCAATGCTAGTTGAATTCCTCTTTCCCATTGCTCGAAGAAGTCACCTCTTAAGATCTGCAAAAAAGACATAGAAGAGAATCAAAAGCACCTGCAACATATACTAATTAAGAAATCACAAATCTATCTTAATGATCAAGGAATTTAAGAAATAAGCCACTTAAGTAAACACATAAACAACTTATTGAGAAAACAAGATCCAATTGTATTATTTTTAAATAAAAGAAGGATTATTACAACCGCGTTCGCCTTGATTTCGTACAGGTCCTTCCGGGGTCTGGAACAAGCGTTTTCCTTTGGTCTGACAAGCCCTTCCACTCTTTGAACTAGCCTAACTACGAGTATGTAATCGTTCTCGCAACTAGCAAAAGAGTATGTTTCTTCAGCAATTACCTTCTCTATCATAGCTACCAAGTACAAAGCAAGTACTAAGTGTATACAAAATGGATAGAGAATTTTTACATATATTAGCATGTACTCTTCAATCTCAGTAAGTACCCTTGAGACTAAACCAAAGCTTCAATTTATAGGACAAGGAAAGTGGATACAACTCCAAAATGGAAGGGATAGAGTCCTCTTATCAAGGAATTAAGTTCCAAAATCCAAGGAATAGGCTCCTTTAATGAAGGGATGAATGTTCAAGATAATGGAGGGAGTAAAGCTTTGACTAGATTACGCCTTCTAGAAGCTTCCAGCTAGGAGAATATTCGACCAGATGGGCTTCTAGAACTTAATTTTTTGCTCATTTTACTTTTTACAGGGGTCCGCAGTTTTAATACACAAAACGTGTTGTAGGTACCACAGTTTTCCTTTACAAAAGGTGTGGTACCGCAGGTAATGGCTAGGAAAAGTGCGGAACTAGGGTTTTTATGATTTTTATGAGCTTTTCTCCAAATCCAAGACTTGGTTTAGGAACTTTAGGCTTTTAGACCTCTAAGGGAGCATTATATAGGTATTGATGAACCCATGTAGACAGTAAAATGTCATGGTGACAAAATAATGTGTAACAGATTGCCCCCTAAAGCACGAAGTCTGAGATAATTTGAAGAGTGAAGTGCTTTATCATTCCGAGGATCGGCTCGTGGACACACTGGTTGAGACCTGTAAAAACATTCAATGCAAATATATATATATATATATATATATATATATATATATATATATATCATCGTTGAGGTAGGAATTCTCATACTTGGATCAAAACTAACTAAATGTTCTGGTACAGATATGGTTTCAATATTACATCAATAGTAGACATAGTATGGACGCAGACATCTATCATGAATAGTCTACTGCATAATGAACAATAAAACTCCTCGCAGCCTGGATGGTGGAAACTAGATCCAGGGTCTTGATTTCCGCTACTCGAACTAGTACGATTCTATCCATGCGATTTATTGTGTCGAAGTCAAACATAGTAGAAACCACTTGATTACCAGTCAATGATGTGAACTGTTAACAATTGTGAGAGAAACCACCAATAATTACAATGGCTCTCAAAGTACTCAACACAATCCATGAAGTGTGAATAAATGATTTGAAGTCGAACACTTCACGGAATCATTCGATTGAAGATCAATGATGCAATCTATCATCGAAGGCGAGAAATCTGCCATTAGGGCATGCAGATTCCAAGGTACTAAAGGATTCTAGATCATCTTCCTAGATGATGCTGTTGTCAATAGAAAGTGACCCGTCATAGGAAAGCCCATGACACGAAACCATTAGATCAAGTTTTGTAGAAATATTTTGCAAGTACTGACTTAGGGATGGTCAACGTGAATGGAGACAAATGTTTACAAATGAATGGTTTATTTGAATTGTCCTCTTAAACACATAACGACACTGCAGATGGTCTTGTAACAATTGACCTAAAGCTAATACCCAGAAACCGGCTGAAGAATTTCAATATGGTTTGATTAACTGATAGACAAATGATTTTCCCAACCCAGGACAAAAAGTGTCGTGTTCAAGAGTGGTATACTACTTTTAAACAAATTTTAACAACTGGATTCATTTTCTCTCTGTCCCCCACCATTTAAGGCAAGTACCTCTTTATTTTTTACAAGCTTGAGGAGGATAACATTTGCTTGTTATATAAGCTCATCCTTCGGACAAGTCCAACTTAGTATAAAATTGAACCCTAAGAAGGAGTGGTTCATTCCTGTTTGTAATCGACATGTCCTTTGCTATTTAGTTTTAACGAGTCCCGTATAGGAGAAACTCGGTGTTTTTAAATTTTAGGGAGTCAAAAGAAAAACTTAAGGAAACTCCGTGGGTGTATTTTTTCGTAAATTTAGTCTCTCAAGCCCGAAAAAGGATAAAAATAATACAGGAGAGAACTCTATTGACTATGATTAGTTAATGTATACCTTTTTTGTAAATATTCATTTCAATCCGGAAAAGGGGTAAACTTATACTGAAGGGGCGACTATTCATTTTATTTAACAAGTTTGAATAGTCAAGTACTCGGCAATATTTTCATGTTTAGAGAGTCTGAAAAGGGCTTAAAAGAGAACCACAGGGTTTTTCTTTTTCTGTAAGTTTTAACGATTTTGAAAAAGTGAAAAAAATGCACTCATATGGCCGACTTTCAATTTAATTTACGAGCAAGAAAAGACAGAAAGAACTCGGCATTTTCATGCGTTTTACGAGAATGAAAGATAGCAAAATAATCTTGGGATTTTCATGAGTTTAACGAGTCTTGAAAATAATAACTGAAATCAACTCAAGATATGTTTCATTTTTACAAAATCTTGAAACAGAGAAAAACTATGCTTCAAATAGGTTTGTTTCATTTTTACACAAGCTTGAAATAGAGAAAATTATGCTTGAGAGTGGTTTCATTTTTACACAAGCTTAAAACGTGGGAAAAATTTGCTTGAGATAGGTTTAAATGCCCCCTAAGCATAACTTTCTAGAGCACATGCCCCCCAAGCTTCATTTCATTCAACTAAGTAGACTACTAGTTACTAATAGCTGGATGGAATGAAGGTGAATTTACGAGATCAGATGAAAGACTCAAATTGACTAGGAGAGGATTTGTTACATTTTTTAACGAGGTTGACACAGGAAAAGAACCATCCTCATGGTGACTTGTTTCATTTTTTAACGAGTTTGACACAGTAAAAGAACCATCCTCATGGAATCTATCAATCTACTCTCTAAAATATACCTACATAACCTATTGATTCATTTTTTAATGAGGTTGACACAGGAAAAGAACTGTCCCAATGGGTCTATTTTATTATTTTAACGAGGTTGACACAGTAAAAGAATTGTCCTCATCTCTACTCTCTACAATATACCTACATAACCTACTGACTCATTTTTTAATGAGGTTGACACAGGAAAAGAACTGTCCTCATCTAAGACATGTTTCATTTTTTAACGAGGTTGACACAGTAAGTTGTAACATGAACTTTCCTCTGTAATAACTAATTTATTTTTTAACAAGGTTGACACAGTAAAAGGAACTTTCCTCTTTAACCACTGATTCATTTTTTAACGAGGTTGACACAGTAAAAGGAACTTTCCTCTTTAATCACTGATTCATTTTTTAACGAGGTTGACACAGTAACAGGAACGATCCTCAACTACATGTTTCATTTTTTAACGAGGTTGACACAGTAAAAGAACTACCCTCAACTACATGTTTCATTTTTTAACGAGGTTGACACAGTAAAAGAACTACCCTCAACTACATGTTTCATTTTTTAACGAGGTTGACACAGTAAAAGTAACTTTCTTCTTGACTCACTGATTCATTTTTTAACGAGGTTGACATAGTAAAAGGAACTTTCCTCTTGGTGACCTTATCATGGCTTCCAACTAGAAGAAAAACATGTCAAGGGACACTCCTCAATCATGGCTTCCAAAAGGTCTTCATCAGATGGAAGAACAATTCTCTGTAAGGAACACATGTCAAGGGACTCAAAAGGGATAGGAACATCGCTTTCAAATAATCCCATAGATTTTTCCATGTCAATTAACATATCTAAGTCAAAGGAAGTCGAGCAAACAGTGAAAGGCTCACTTGCATCGGTAATTGAAAACATGGGACTGGTTGCCACATAATTAACTCGTGGCAGGGTAGATACCACTTTTGTATAAGGAACATTTAGGGGTGTCGGATTATTGGTAGTCGAATCAAAACTATGGAATGAAAGCTGGTCAACAGTCACAATGTTTCCATTGTGAGGGAAAGACTTCACGTGAAAGAGTGTCGATACGACAGCTTTCATTACATAGACATAGTCTCACCCAAGGAGTAAATTGAAATCCAAGGGGCCTCGGACTACCATAAGATCAATACAGATAGTTTTACCTTCCAAAGTAATAGAAAACTTAGGAAGGATCCCTAAAGGTTCACTAATGGTTCTGTTAAAAGATGACAGATTCTGTGTAACAGGCATAAGTTGAGGGGAACTCAAAGCTTTCCAAGCCATTGAGGATAAAATACTAACAGAAGCACCTTCATCTACATGTGTGCAGCGTACATTTGTACCACAAGCCTTCATAGTGATTCGGAAAGGGATGGAGGAAGGAATATGAGGTTCTGTCAGCCTATTCCAATCAAAGGAAAATACCTCGGTACTTGGAGTGGGTTCTGTAGGAACAGGTGAAATGCCCCCTGGCATAGAAAAATTTGATGTAACAAGAAGAACCTGAGTAGTATGAATTTCACTCTCTAGAGGGAGAGTGGGATCGACCGAATGTGAAATTGAGTCGACCACTTGATCAACTAATGGATCATCAACTTGAGTGATATCAGCTTCACTCTTTAATGGAAGAATGGGATTGATTGTACTTGGAATTAGATCAGTCACTTCATCAGTTGACGGTAGGTTAGGAGAAAGTTGACAGTAACCAGTTGGAAGTTTTTGCTATGGAACAGTAAGGTTTTCCAACAATTTTGATGCTTCATCCATGTGAGGGAAAATGTGATTTTGATGACTCCCTTTGCCTAACCTACAAGGAAACCTAACTTTACCCTTTTTCCGAGGAACCTGACAATCACTGGTTGATGGATCAACAGTAAGTTGATGGGATTTTTCTAACCATACTTCCAAGACCTTTTGAAAACCAGGAAAATTGATAAGGAAGTGGTCACCCTTACAAAGCTTGCAAGGGAATTTGGGTTTACGATGCATGTTGGAGGTTTCCTCAACACTACTAACACTTGCAACCATGGTTGGTTGGTTGACTTCTTTCTTATTTGGCTTCTTCTTCTTCTTCCCTTTCTTCTTCTTCTTAGCCACCTGGTTGCTAACGTCAAGGTTGTTACCAAGCGAAGAGGAAGAAAGGGAGGAAGACATATTGGGCGAAGAAGGTAAAGGGTCAACATGAGTTTGGTGATGTTGAGATGGTGAACTCTGTTGAGGTGAAGCATCCAGTTGTGGTGGAACAATTGGGGCCAACGAAGTTGAAAATAACCATATCGGAAAACCTATTGTAAATCTAGGTAATGACAATGTAGCCATATAAGGAGGAGCAACATTTCCAAAGAAAGGAAAAGTACTAGGATTCTCGTTAAGAGGGGTTCCTTGGTTGGTAAATTCCGGAACAATTACCATTAGATTCAACTTCAGTGAATTTTATTAACAATTTAAAATTAAAATTAACAATTCACAATTCACACCTAAACAATTAAAATTCACAATTCACACCTATGGTCTCTAAAAGTAAAAACAAACAAATGAACACACGCTATCAAATCTAGGATTCAAACCACACACAAACAGTAGATTCCCGCACTAAAAACACTATTTGGTGATGAAATCCAACATTGTAGAATTTTAATGCAGAAATGGTGGTTTGAACAGTTACCTCGACAACCTGCTTAATGAAACAAACCGGTGCAAGTTTCTCCACTATGCCATCTCGAGTGAAGAGAACCCTCCGGAGAGTCCAAGTGAGTCTAGCCGACGTCTGCTCCAGGTACAATGGGATCTTCCCTCCATCGTCACCTTGGGAAAGAATCCTAAAGTTTATGGCCACTAAGGTCACCAACAGCAACAAATATACCTGGGAGAACAGTCTATGATCCGATACACACGCAAGGGCAGAGTAACAAAGCTCAATCCCCTTGAAGGCTCCTTGACATAATCCAAGTTTTACCGACAAGTGACCCCAAGCTCCTCGACAATGGTCAATCCGAGGTTTACCGTTGTTAATATGTGTATATTGTCTATCGTTCCCAATGAGGAATAATTGATAACCTCACTGGTTTGGATATGATCTCGTGCTTGACTCCTTTAGGAGGAGCTTCCCAGAGCATACATGCTACTATTGGAACTTTCCTACCGCAAGATCGACTACTTGTTTGTTTTAGATGATTTGGAAATTTAACTACAACCTATTCCAAAGCACTAATCCTGAGCTAGAATGGTAGAAAGAGCCCTAAAAATGTAAAAATTACTAGATGAATTTTATTAAGCACTGTGTTATTTGGGTTGTTATTACTCAAAGGGTAAATGGATACGAAACCAATGGTGTTATGACCTGACCCAAAATTTAATGCAATCGAATATGATAATGTAATCTTTTCAATTCGATGAATCCTAACTAAAGTAAGGAGAGAGTTTCCATTCACTTGCAACAATGCAAAAAATTGATCAATAAGAGAAAATATAAAAAATTCTCTAATGCACTAATTTCATCAAGAAAAACTAATGCTAATTGATTCCAAATTTTTTTATTTTTATGTTTTTAAAACAAGCATAAAAACATGTAAATTCAAATCAAAGAAATTGATCTAAATCTACGATTGATTTTTCCAAAATGTAAACTATGCAATTGTAATCTATGCACAATTCACATGAAAACTATGCAAATGTAATCTATGCATATTTTTCATTCATATTCTGAAAATGAGAATTCTAATTAAGCAAACGTGATCTATGCAAGAGAATTCTCAAACACAAGATGATTCTAATGTAATCTAAGAACCGATCAAGTGTAAGTAAATAAAATTGGGTGAGAGTTCCAAAGATCAAAAAATAAAAACACTCAAAGGTGATTAACACTCAGACAAAAAAAGATGAAAAATTGTTAAGAGACTAAGACAAACCTCGAAGTAATGACCAAAGGAAATCAAAATAAGAATTATTTCAAAAAGAATATTCAAAACACCCAATTAACTTAACAAATACTGATGAGATTGTAAAATTGTTGAAAAGAAATTCACACAAGGCTTTTGACAGTCAAGACAAGTCTGGGAAAATACAGAGAATCATGTAAGTGGGTTCCAGAAAAGATAATCTTAAATTTTTCAAAAAATTTCTCAGCTCCACAAGTTTCAGTATAAAAAGGTGTGGTACCGCATTGTTTACACAGAGAAACTGTGGAGGTTACGGCACTATTTTCAAAGAAAAAGTGCGGAGACCAGAAAACATAAAGAAAAATAAAAAATTGTAAAGTAATTTTCAGGGATTCTACTGAAATAATTTCCCAACCCAATGTAGACTAATCAAAATCAGAAAGATACTTTCATAAGTCAAAAATAAAAGAAAACTAAGTTCAAGATCCATTCCCCAGTGGAGTCGCCATTTTGTTGGGCGGATAAATCGTTCTTGCGGACAATAAAGATCTCCCTAGTATCACAAGGATAGCTAGAAACAAACAGGACAAATGTAAACTACTTTCTCTAGATTATATATGATTTAGAATTTTCTATGATGAAGAAAGGACCTACCTGTGATCCAATGCTAGTTGAATTCTTCTTTCCTGTTGCTCCAAGAAGTCACCTCTTAAGATATACAAACAAAGACATAAAAGAGAATCAAAAGCACCTACAACATATACTAATTCAGAAATCACAAATCTATCTTAATGATCAAGGAATTTAAGTAATAAGCCACTTAAGTAAACACATAAACAAATTATTGAGAAAACAGGATCCAATTGTATTATCTTTAAATAAAAGAAATATTCTTACAACCGCGTTCACCTTGATGTCGTACAGGTCCTTCTGGGGTCCGGAACAAGCGTTTTCCTTTGTTCTGACAAGCCCTTCCACTCTTTGAACCAGCCTAACTATGAGTATGTAATCATTCTCGTAGCTACCAAAAGAGTATGTTTCTTCATCAATTCCCTTCTCTATCATAGCTACCAAGTACAAAGCAAGTACTAAGTGTATACAAAATGGATAGAGAAGTTTTACATATATCAGCATGTACTCTTGAATCTCAATAAGCACCCTTGAGACTGAACCAAAGCTTCAATTTATAGGAGAAGGAAAGTGGTTACAGCTCCAAAATGGAAGGGATAGAGTCCTCTTACCAAGGGATTAAGTTCCAAAATCCAAGGAATAGGCTCCTTTAATGAAGGGATGAATGTTCATGATAATGGAGGGAGTAAAGCTTCGATTAGATAACGCCTTCTAGAAGCTTCCAGCTAGGAGAATATTCAACCAGTTGGGCTTCTAAAACTTAATTTTTCACTCATTTTAATTTTTATAGGGGTCTGCAGTTTTAATACAAAAAACGTGCAGTAGGTACCACAGTTTTCCTTTGCAAAAGGTGCAGTACCGCAGGTAATGGCTAGGAAAAGTGCTGAACTAGGGTTTTTATGATTTTTATGAGATTTTCTCCAAATCCAAGACTCAGTTTAGGAACTTTAGGGTTTTAGACCTCTAAGGGAGCATTATATAGGTATTGATGAACCCATATAGACAGTGAAATGTCATGGTGACAAAACAATGTGTAACATCAAGTATATACCTTCCAACATTTCCAGATGACCATATTTGACGTAAACTTTATTCCTGTTGATGTGGAGGGTTGTGTCTTACTCAAATAGCTCTCTGGGGAGCTTCTGATTTCCCAACCATAGATAAACCTCTGAAATATGGACCCACATTGCCTACACTAGCCCTAGGTATGACTAGTTATTCTACATGTCTAACAACAAGAATTGTTGCACTAATATCAGGAATATTTAGGTTGCTACCAATGTTGTGCTATCCAAGAGCTGTAAGGAAAAGGTGGACATCATACCACTATGAATAACATGGGAGGACATCTAAAGATGGACCTGAAATGCTTTCCATATTCTTTATTTTACGGGATCCTCATCTGCCATCCATGATGTGATTGGCACATCCATTGTTGTTCTCTGGCATACATCCTGCCACGCTGCTACCAGCAAAGGTCACTTGTTCATATTCTGATCCAGCCCATTGATTTGGGTGAGTGACATTGTTTTAGAAACCAAATGCAAATAATTTGTTTTATCATTGCCCAATTGGTTAGCTCAACCATTTGTCACCAATGTTGCTAAGCATTGTCTAGTTTTGTGCCATTAGGTAAATGATTTGAATCCCCCATGCATGATAGTCACTACTCTATGCTAGTAGATTTATTAGGGCTATTTAACAGGAACGTAGGGAAGCATCTCTTGGGTTTCCCCATGAGTTTTTCCTCGGAACAAACAAAAATAAAATAAATAAAAAATAAAATAAAAAAATAGTAGTTCTATTTGATTGGGAAAGGAGAAAGTTTCTTTTATTGTATCATTATTACACTAAGTGTGGTCATGAAGTATCTATGAAAACAAATAGAGAGGGATTTAAAAGGAGGGAGGACGGAAAGCAATGGGAATAGTGGAAAAGTTTCCTATCCAAACTTTGTGACAACTATAAATTTTGCCACATGAAGAACAAAATACACTCAACATTCATAAAATTCTTGAATTCAATTCACATTCACATTGGTTTTGTTAGCCTCCTATATCAATAGGTTTCATCTTTCATGATTGTCTTGATGGAAGTGTGGAATATGTTCAAACCTTCTTACTTGAGCAAAGGTGTTCCATATTCTTGAAAAACCAAAAAAATCAAAAAATTTAAAAAATGTAAAGAGGGTATACCCTAAAAGAAAAATCAAAGGGTAAAAAGAATAAAAATGGTCAAAAAAGAGAAGGAAATGAACCCCAAGCAAAAATAGACCAAGGAAAGTGTGCAAGTCTAAATGCCACTACTTTTTTCATCTATTGTAATAAAATAATTGTGTGCAGCTTGTGAAACTTTTGCCACAATTCATGAATAAGTCAAACTGTTTAAACTTGGCTTAGTCATATTTCAATTTCATGTTTTAGATTAAAGAATAAATATCTAGCCAAACAGTTTAATCTTGGCAGATAAGTAGCTAGGTAGAGTGAATAAAAGGTGCTCAACAGTTTAATCTGAGCCCTTGGATGTAATAAGGGTAGAAATAGATAGATTCATCATGTAAAAAGAAAAAGATTGAAAAGGGTTTGCAAGTCTAAATGCACACTAATAAAGAAGACAAAATGGTAGTGCTAAGTAGATAGGGTAGGTAGATGGTGCTACAAAAGTGTTATCTGATGAATGGTGCTGCTACATGTTGGTTAATCATTTACTTTCATCACAAGTACTAAAGCAGGAAATACACTGGAAAATCACAGCAAGCAAAGTCAAATTCATTAACCTCCCTCATCATTTTTTTCCCCTCAAGAGTTTTACTAATTTCCCCCAAAAGAGTACTAAGGTAATTGGAGATCAAAGGGGCTCAAGGCATTTCCTTGACTTCTGGAGGGACCGGACCCTCGACCTAATGATCAAAAGACCTAAGCACTTGAAATAATCCATCATTGATTATCTTCCATTTTTAACTTTTCCTAAGTAAAATCCTATTTTACTTAGGAAACTGATGCAACATTCCATAAAATTCCTCAAAACAACTTGTTATTCTAAGTTTAAGTGTTGAAGATAAAATGTTGAAATTTACTTCATGAGTTATCACTTTCTTAGATGTACAAAGATGTTTTGATTTTCCTTGTCCCTTTTCATATTAACATTTGATTTTACTATATTAAATCCCTAGTAAAATCCCTTTTTCCTATGTATATAACTCCCTTTTCTAATAAATATCCCCAAAACCCTCTTATTATAATGTTTTACCAAAGCATATATAGTCCCGCACATTTAAATACCCCGCTTTATAAAGCCCTTTGGTAAAACTCTAACCTTATATATACATTCCGCCCCTATGATGAATTAATTATATTAATTTATTCATCGTATAATAAAATATATGAAGAAAAGCGTTAAAAACATAACATATGTGTTTAACACCAAAAACAAGAAAAGATTACGACTGAATCCTGCGCCACCATACTCAGCATTCCACGTGGCATTCCACATGGCCAAACCCCGCCGCAATTCATTTTATAAATTCACAGGGTTAATTAGTCATTTGGACTAATTAACAACCATTCCCGCCTATTAGCTTCTCCCCGGGGTGATCAGATTACACGTCAAAACTTGTTTAAACCCCGACGGGCCCACTTTCCAAACCGCACAAGTTTCCCTTTCCTCCAGCCGTCAGATCATTCCTCCATTGATCAACGGTCCCGATCAATCCCGCTGCCCATCGCATGTGAGTTTTTTAGCCAGCGGGGAATGAGCGGGTTTGACTATTCAGCATTCCACGTGGCAAGCAGCCTGTGGAATCACTGCAATTGCGATTTTTACCGCCTTCCTCCATAAGCGGTGCGGGCTCACCGCTTACCGCTTATCGAATACCGCCGGTCCCACTCCCTTACGTCACCCCGTACGTCGAATGACGTCATCACCTCAAAAACGACAAAAACCCTTTTAACTTGTTTTTAAGCCATTTTCGCGTTTTTTTAGTTATTTTGGTTGTCGAAAGAGACTAAGTTCCCGCTGCAAATTTCAAAATTCACTGCAAATACACCAAATTACTCAGAAATTCCGCTGCGCCCGTGTTGAAGAACGTTCCTGCCATTGTCCATTACCTGTTGAAGAACCAGTTTTCATTAAAAACAGGTATTTATCATTCCGCACCCCGACTACAAGTTAAGCTTAGTTTCTTGTGTTTTTCTCTGAAAAAGTGGTTAAAAATCCTCTCTGAGTCCTCATTGAAGAGTTAAAACCTGTGAATTTGCTTCCCAAACCTGCAATTTGTCCCAATTTCTTCTTTTGTCAGATATCCCGTCCGGTCTGCAAGAAAAACTGAAACCTCCGTTTTGAATCCACAAGAACCAAAATGGAGGCCCCTACTGCTCTAAATGTCACTCCTTTGAATGCTCCTCACCGAGATCTAGACTACTTGCCTCTCATAGATGAAGATTTCCAAATAAAAGACATGCATTTCGATGAAAGTCCCCGTTTGAGTTTCTGTCGCTGCAGAGACGAATACTCAAAGGGGCAAGATCTTATAGGGTTGTGGGAATCCAATCTCCCAAGGTATTTCATTCCTACAGTTCACGTTTTCCCTGAAATCATTCATTATTGTCATGCAAATTATGATCCCATACAAAGAGCTGTATTAGCTCCTGATCAAAGTGTTTTGTTCCCTATAACACCTCGGGCTATCAATGCTATGTTACAATTTGAGCCAGAACAAGAATTAGCACCTCTATCCATGGAAGGGCTAATTGAGAAAACCAGACTGTTAACTCCAGAAAACTTGAAAGCAATGTGTCAGTACTTCATGTTACCTGAGCATCAGCCAAAAGGGACTCCCCCCTATGGTTTTTGTTTTTTCAATCATTTGGGAAGGCTTATTGTGAATGTAATATCCTTTGTCTTAGGATTCAATACCAGTGAGTATGTTGGCGAGATAACTCTGGCTTTGCTATCTATCTTCACCCCTGGACAGCCTCCTGAGATTAAGTATGACTATGCTTCCTTCATTGCCAACAAAATCCATGATCAATTTTTAAGGCTAGATGATGAAAAGGTTTTCAAGTACTCCTCAGTTATCTATCATCTCATAATTTTCTATCACTCAGACAAATTCCCTTTCCCTGTGCAGAAACTTGATGCTAAAGGTAATCCCAGGTCTGTTATTTTTTGGTCCCCCATCATTCATTTGTCCTCTGATTCTCCCTACTCTTATTGAGAATTCATTGATCAATTTGTACATCCTGCTACAACCTTGTTAACAGGAGTTTCTCCCCCCAGGCTTAGTACTGAGATAAGAAAGACCCTGCAATTGTCAAAAAGTTACAAAGTTGGGGATTGGTACTTGTACCAAAACCATACAGTTATCGGGATTTATGGATGTGAATTACATCCATTCAAGTTACCCAGATATGTACCAATGAGAATTTTTGCTTTGGAATACTTTAGACAGATGAATAACTCAGATGTAATCCATTTCTGCAATGTAAAGAAAAAAGCACAGTTAAGGATCAAAAGCCAGTTAGGTCCTTTCATTTGCAATTCTAGAGAAGCTGAGAGAGATGCAGAACTTATATTAGAGAGAAAATTCCAGACATCTTTCCGTTGGGTCCCTTATGACCCCTTTGGTTTCATTTGTGAAAGGAGGTTAAAAAAATAAGTCATCTCCTTATATACATCACAGAATTCCTGACATAGAACAGTATGCAAATCAAGATGAATGGGTTAAAGGAACACTTATTGAAGAGGGAAGTGGAGCTGACAAATTGAATAAACTTATGAAAGATGCTGAGAAGAAATTTGACCTAGAAACATATGATCGAATGCAGGTACCCTATATTGGCACATCTTCAACAGCCACTCTACAACAAGCTATACAGGAAGACAGCCCATCAGTAGCAGCAGAGCCTAAAGGTAAAGGAAAAGAACCTATAGTTCAGGTCATTGAAACCCTGGTCATGGCAGAAAAATCATAGAGTTCCAAAACACCAGAACAATCTAAAGCTTCTCAAACACCAGCAAAGCAAATCCAAGCTCCAGAGATGCAAACTCCACTGAATGTGGAAATAGGGAAAAAGAGGTCAGCTCCAGATACCACACCTTCAAAAGGAGCCCCACAAGTCTATCAAGCTAAAAAACATAAATCTGATCTACCTCCAGATGTAGAGATCATAGATGAAATATTTGATGATGGCAGGGAAGATAGTCAGCAAACAGGTACAGCAAGTGAAACAAATATAAGCCAGAAAGGGATACAAAAGCAACTGAGCACTGAAGTATCTTCTTTCAGACCGCCCAAGACAGGTACTGGAGACATAAAGAAAACCTTCATTGATATTAAAACAAGGAATGAACCATTAAAAATGAAGGTCTATGATCAGTATATGAAAATGGCTCCTCACAATCAGCAAAGGTTGATGTCAGCATTTGATCTTTCACAAGGTAAAATGCAAATGAGCCACTTCAAAGCTAAAGTGCAAAAGCCAACTTCAGCAACAGATTACATCAGAACCAATTTTGAAGTGTTAGCAAAGGATATCCATCCCTTGGATCAGATAGAGCTTCATAGGCAAACAGGGGAAATGGTTTATTCCACTCTCACCAACAAAGCCATGGCGGCTTTAACACTACAAGATTCTTTGAATAATACTGCTACAACATTGAAAATTGAAAGGGCCTCCTCACAGGCCAAGGACAATAGAATAAAGTCTCTGGAAGAGATCATTATTGGTTTGGGACACAATCCCAAGGACACTAAAGGTATTGAGGCACTGATAAAAAAGAAAGAGGATGATATAGCTGCACTGAGAAAACAGTTGAAAATACCAGCCTCAAGGCACCCCCAGACACAGGAAGTAATAAAAGGAAATTCACAAGAAGAAATGATGGAGTTGCTCTTAAACTTGTCAGAGCGACTAAATGAAACCGAGAAGGAGCTGGAAAAGGCATTGCAGGAACAGGAAATTCTCAAACAGGCTTCAGCAGCAGGTACTACAGGACAACAGGAACAATCATCTCAGGTGAATATTTCTAATTTGAATTCTGATGATTTGATTAAACAAATGGAGAGTTTGCAGCTAAAGGTCACAGAACTACAAGAAGTAAAATTACAATTAACAAAATTGGAGGGAAAATATGACACATCCAAAAAGACAGTAGCTGACAACCTCAGAGAAATAAAAAGGTTGGAAAAATTGGTTGAGGCTTTGCGAAAAGATCTTACACTGGAAAAGCCTCTGAATGAAATAAATGATATTCTTTGGGACAACATCATTAATTTAATAAGAGATATTTGGCCTTCCATTCAAGCTATTTTTGAACAGAATGAGTTAGTCAAGATAGCCCAGGAGGAAATAAACAAAACTAGACATGAAGTAAGAGGCAAGCCAGAGCTAGCCCAGCAGCTCATTCAGTTTTTGAATTCAAGAACAAAACAACAGCTAGCATTGCTAGGAATTGATGACAGAACAGGTGTAGTTTTGGAGGCAAAGAGAATTTTTACAAAAGGAACTTTCATGCAAAATCTAGAAAGAAAGTGTAATGATATTTTGGTCGACATCAACGTTTTCAGAGAAAAATTTCAAGCTCTGCTGGACAGTGATTTGCCGAGTCCCATGCTCACAGAGGATCAAATAGTAGACTTGGAAACTTATGAGAAAAGAATCAAAGCTCATGCTAAACATACAGCTGTAAGTTCTACTAGTATAGGTTCTACTAGCTCATCAGAACCTACAGTACCAACTGGGAAGAGTATTTATGAAAAAGTGAGAAATCTGTTTCATCTGGAACATGAGTTAAAGTATCTATTTCCGAACGAGCCCACTTTTTATAAACTTACTGAAGCCAATGAAACTTTAAGGAAGCTCAGAAGAACAATGATACCAGATGATCAGTGGTGGAAGGAAATGATGGAAATTTTGTAAAAAATGTTGTCAGGACAAAAGTTTATCTTTACTATTAAGTAAATGGTAAAAACAGAAATGCAGATGAAAGAGTATCAGATGAAAGAGTATCAGATGAAAGAGTATCAGATGAAAGAGTAAAGAGTATCCGTGAGAAGTAAAAGTATTCAACAAGTCAAAGGAATACGCAAAGGACAGCACAGAGCCCTATTTAGAGCACTTATCCTTAGCACGTCCATGAAGAAAGGAACGGCACATCAGCCGTTACTCATTATTCTATTTTCGAGACCATGTGTCTCTTGTTTGTTGTAAATACGCTTTAAGTCAGCCTGAATTATTGGCTAGGATAGAGTAAGATTGTTAAGATTATTTTTGTATAAATAAGCCTTCAAATAGAGTTTTGAGGGGTGGATTCTATTACTCTGCTGTAACATTGAGGTTTTCGGAATAAAAAGCTTTTGGACCAATTTACTTGTGGCTTACTGGATGACGTTGTGAAGCACTGGACTTGTTGCAGGATTCATGTGTTGGACTTCCAGTTCAATAAGTTTTCCAACCCTTGTGTTTAAATTTTATATTAGTTTATGCTATCATCATATCCGTTTCTGAATAGTTTACATAAAGGATTGAAACAGAATTTGCTTAATTGTACTCTGTTTTCAAATGTGATTATTCTCGATGTTTTCTTCTGGATTAGTTATAAGCATGAATTCTTAATTGCTCATGTTTTGCTGATTCAATATTGTTGATTACTGTAACAAAGAATCCTTCGTTGCTCTTTGCTTGTAATCATTTCTCTTCTTCCTCTTGAATATGGTGAAAGATTCTTAGTTGCCTTTCATCCCTTCAAGACCATCCATCCGCTTTAAATTTTAAGGATTGTTCTCTGTCCAGCTATCTTGCCCTGTAATACCATCTTGTGTTCAGAAAAGAAATCCAGTAAAGCCATCCTTAGACTCCATAGCCCAATGGACTGAAAGCCCTCAACCTTTCCCTTAGTTTGTGGATTCCACCATTTTCCCAAAACAAACTTTGCATCTATAACTAGCCTAAAATCATTCAAAAAACAAAGATAAATCATAAAGAGAGAGCCCTCTCTGGATGCAGATTGGCTAGATTCTGCATCTAAAAGATTGGTTTGTGGTTACCTCGGGTATACTTTCCTCTTACACAACTTCTAGGAAAACCTGAGTGATAACATAGTGGCGACCATACTGGGGAATCTGAATTATTTTATTGATACTATTGTTTGATTTATAATCTACAGACAGAGTCTGAAAATCAGCCAGGGAGCCTTTGAAATTGCTTTTGCTATGCAATTGCAAAAGTAAATAAATGTTGTTTCAGTCTATCTCTGATTTAGCTTATAAATTGAATCTTAGTTTCAAATTTTTCAATCAGAATCTCTAGTTTAAACAGATCTTTGAGGAAATCTTAATCACATATCAGTATTTCTTAAAGAATTTGTAGAAGTTGTATTTATTTTTCAAGTAAAACCCAAAATTCAAAACACATATTCTAAGAAAACTGGCTTCAGAAAGGATTCGACATACTAGGTCAAACCCTGACCCAAATCCACCACCAATTTTTGAAAATCCAAATCTGATCCTTAGGATTCTTAGAAGACAAGGAAGTCAAGAAAGTTCTGAAAGAGGAAGTCAGGAAAGTACAGGTAGTTCTAGACCACTCTCTAGATCTGCATCTTGTCCTGTGAAAATTATTTATATTGACGACGTTCCTTTTGACGCGAGATTTGAAACATCTTTGTTTATAAATTTTTCTGAGACTGAATTATCTAGGTTGATTCCAGATCCTTGGTTCATTGAAGAATTGCAATATAGATTTGTTTCGCATCATCTTGACAGAGAATTTCATAACTCCATTCAATCTGAGCAAGCCTTTGAAGAAAGCTCAAACATTTCTGTAATAACTGAAGCATCTCCGAACTCAGCCACTTTTCAAACACCTGTCAGACCTCCATCTCCACCTGTCAGACCTCCATCTCCTCCTACTAGACCAGCTACTCTTGTTACTCCACTTTATCTTCCAATGGCCAATCGATATGCCCCTTTAATATTACCAGCCAACCCTCCAGCTTTACCACCAGACTACCAAAGTAAGATCACACCTTTTGACGGATCAGGCACCTACACAGCTCAACAACACACCACAAGGATGACAGATTACTTTGAGTTTTATGAGATTGATACTGATGATATCCGTATGAGAATTTTTGTACAAAGTCTTACTGGAGAAGTTAGAACTTGGTTTAGGGCTCTCACCCCGAACAGTATTGCTGACCTAGAAGCTTTGTATAGGGCATTTTTGAAGAGATGGGAGAAAAAGAAAGATCCTCTCCAGATCTTATCAGAATTTGAAAAATTAAGAAGAAGACCAAATGAAACCGTACCAGATTACATCATTAGATTTAATGAATCATATCATGCAGTTCCTCTGAATCTAAGACCCCCACCTAATAGCGTGTTGGTCAAATTCCCAGACGGTTTTGACTCTGAAATAGCTTATTCTCTTAGGGAAAGAGCTCCACAAACACTAGAGGAAATGCAGAGCATAGTGGTGAGCGTAGAAGCAAATCTGATAGAAAAACGAGCCAGAGAAAGAGCAGAAAGAAGAATGCCTATGAAGGAAGAACCTTCAGCTTTTGAAAAGAAGCTGGATGTAATCATTAAAGGTATGGAAAGATTAGGTGATAGAGTGGAAACCATTGAAAGAAAGTCTGCTACTGATAACGAGAATGTTGCAAGAAACCCAAACTTTAGGAGGAATCTGAACCAAAATATTGGAAAGAATGTCCCTGATCAAAACATTAGACCACCTTTCCAAGAAAACTTTGTTGAAGGTTCGACCTCAGAAGGACCTACAGAAGATGTAGAAATAAACAATGTCAATGAGGACAAAGATGAATCAGAAATCTTTCTATCTCAGGATGATCAAGAGAATCATATCCTTGAAACATTCCACACTCATTCAGGTGAGACTTTTGATTTCAAAGAAGGCTATGACACAGCAATCTACGAGGTTCATAAGCAGTACAACTTGAGAAGTAGACGGATAGATGTACCAGAGAAAAATAAACAGAAAACCACAAAACAAAATGTCAAAGGAAAACAAAACATTCCCCCTGTACAAAATACTTCCCCTGAACAAAACATTCCCCAAATACAAATTTTGCCTAGGATAACTCCTAGTTTTTCAAATCCAATAATTGAAGATGTCTCTGACAACCAACTAATTGACAAACAGCAATCTAATACATCTCCTCAAGTAGGAACTGTAGAAGAAACAGTGGAAGTTAATCCTGAAACATCTTCAAAACAAAACTTCATTCATGAAAAAGAGGAAAACATTGAAGATCCAGTAAACCGAGAAAATCCAACTGTGCAAAACGTTAAAGCTCAAACAGAAAAACCCTTTAATCTAGAAGCTGAAATAGGCAAACTTAAGATAGCTGTTCCTTTATCAGAATTGGCTAAACATGATGTCTATAGGAATCAGATTTCCAAGTCTTTAAACATTAATATTACTGGATTGGATGATTCAGTAAATATTCTTGATGATCAACCCAAACTTCTTTTTGGCCCTGAGGTTAATGGCAAACCAGAAAGTGGGGGAACTCCTCCATTTTATGTAATCCTGAATGTTCATGACAAGATACTCCATAATGCAATGCTTGATTCTGGAGCATCTCACAATTTGATGCCAAAAGCAGTAATGGAAAGATTGAATCTGGATATTACTAGACCATACAAAGATTTGTTTTCATTTGATTCCAGTCAAGTAAAATGTTTAGGTTTAATTAAAGATCTGTGTGTCACTTTGGTCCAATACCCTGCTAAGTCTGTTTTAATGGACATAGTAGTCGCTGATATTCCACCCAAATATGGTATGTTATTATCTAGGTCTTGGGGTGCTAAACTCGGAGGATCTATTCAATTAGATATGTCTTATGCAACTATTTCAGTATTTGGTCAGCCTAAAAGATTATATAGAGAAACTTTGATGAAGTACTTAGTGAGTAGCCATGAGAAGCCTGAAAACTTCCCTGTTTATTCTGTACATTCCGACATGGATTCTTTTATTTTATACAATGCTGAGTCAGATCTTCCTACTGAAATAGGAGCTCCTGAAAAGGAAATCATAAACAAAACCACTGTCAAAATTGAAGAAATATCTGAAAACAAAGAAACACCAGATGACCAAGAAAAAACTGAAACAACTAAACAACTAGCTCTTGTCAGAAAATCTATTAAAACAATTGATGAAGATTATGAACATGAAATTCTATGGCATTTAGAGTTTGATGGCTCAGTAAACAGACTAGGTGCAGGAGCTGGAATTTGGTTACACAATGTAGAGAACAATCATGCAGAGGGTCATGCTTATAGGTTAAATTTCAAATGCACTAACAACATGGCAGAGTATGAAGCTCTTTTATTGGGGCTTAAACATGTCAAAAAGTTAGGAGGCATTAGGGTATCAATCATAGGCGACTCTGAACTAATTATCCAACAAATTAAAGGAGAATGTGCAACAAAGGACATGAGACTGAAACAATACCGAGAGATAGTTGTTGAGATTCTCAACACATTTCTACAAGCCCAACTTGCCAAGATTCCCAGGAAACAAAACTTGCATGCTCACAGTTTAGCAATGTTTGCTAGTACATGTAAGTTGCCTTTTGATCCTAATCATCAGTTTTCAGCTGAGATAAAACACAGACCTGCAATACCCGACAATGTTTTGAATTGGCAAGTATTTGTGAATAACCATCAAATCAATAGTTTTTTGACACTTCAGAATGAGTTTTCTAACTGTAATATAGATGAAGACATGACTGCTGATAAAATTGATATAGAAAAAGAACAAAAAATGGAAATTTCAAGAGAAAATGCAATTCATATGCTGCATCCAACCGCATTCACTGAAAAAGACATGCAAAATTTGAAACAAATTGAATTTGATGAGGTCGTAGATGAAACAGAAATCATCAATTTAAAAGATAATCAATTACCCAAAGGATTAACACCTTTGGAAGATCTATTTGACTCAAATGATATTCCATTCAGACCTAAAATCGAACCTGTTAAAGCCGATATGGAGGAATGCAACTTAGGAACACCAGAACATCCAAAAATTGTTAAGTTGTCTAAATCTCTTCCAAAAAATCAGAAGGTAAAATATGTTGAACTATTAAAAGAATTCCAGGACGTCTTTGCTTGGAGTTATGAAGACCTCAAATCTTATGATACATCCATCATTCAACATACTATACCTTTGAAACCAGACCAGAAACCTTTTAAACAAAAGCTTAGGAGAATTAATCCTGTTTTATTACCCTCAATTGAAAATGAAATCAAAAGAATGTTTGAAGCAGGGATTATAGCTCCTATCAGATTTTCAGAATGGGTTTCTAACCTAGTACCAACCAGAAAAAAGACAGGAGAAATCAGACTGTGTGTTGATTTAAGGAATTTGAATAAAGTTTCTTTAAAAGACAACTATCCTCTACCTAAAATGGATCACATTCTGCAAAGGGTAGTGGGATCTTCAAGAATATCACTACTGGATGGATTTTCAGGGTACAACCAGATTCTGGTTCATCCTGATGATCAGGATAAAACAGCATTTACCACACCATGGGGTACGTTTAAATATGTCAAAATGCCATTTGGACTCAAGAATGCAGGAGCTACCTTTCAAAGAGCGATGGACATTGCTTTTGCTAAAGAGATACATGATTTTCTGGTTATTTACTTAGATGATTTGGCCGTTTTCTCTAAAACAGATCAAGAACATTTAGGTCACCTAAGGCAAGTATTTATAAAGTGCAGAAAATATGGAATTTCTTTAAACCCTAAGAAGTCATTGTTTGGTTTGGAAGAAGGAAAGCTTTTAGGACATATCATTTCTAAAGATGGCATTAGGATTGATCTTGAAAGAATTCAAGCAATTTTGCAAATACCCCACCCCAGAAACATAAAAGAATTGCAAGCATTTATAGGAAAAATCAACTTCTTGAGAAGATTTATTTCTAGTCTAGCAGAGTTACTTAGATTACTAACTAACATGTTGAGGAAAGATTCAAGCATTGACTGAACTGTAGAAGCCAAGCAATCATTCGAGGAAATTAAGATGGCTTTAACAAGGACACCAGTTTTGACCAGTCCTAAATTTGATAGAGACTTTATTATTTTTTCATTTGCTTCTGAACATACTGTTGCAGCTGTTTTACTTCAAAAAGATGACCAAGGGTGTGAAAAGCCAATAGCATTTTTTAGTAAAGCACTGAGGGATGCACCTCTAAATTACAATATTATGGAAAAACAGGCTTTTGCATTGGTAAAAGCAATCAAAGATTTTAGAGTTTACATATTATATTCTCATGTGATAGCATATGTGCCCAATGCGGTAGTTAAAGATATTTTGACTCAAGATGGCATTGAAGGTAAACGAGGTAAGTGGATAGCTACCATTTTGGAATATGATATTGAAATCAAGCCAACCAAACTGATAAAAGGCCAAGGCCTAGCACAACTTATGACAGAAACCAATTGCCAAGCCTTAGATATCAATGAACTGGATAACGAGCAGGAGATGGCGACTCCCCAGATCAGTCGAGCTTTCTTAGATTCACCCTGGTATACTGATATAATTCATGTTCTTTTAAACCTGCAAGCTCCTCCAGGGTTGTCCAGAACTAAGCAAAGATTTTTAAAGATGACATCTTCGAAATATTGTATTTTAGATAGCACTTTATTTTGGAAGAATCACGAAGGAATTTTATTGAATTGTCTCTTAAAAGATGAAGCTGATAAAGTGCTTAATGAATTTCATGCAGGGGATTGTGGAGGACATCTTTACTGGAAATCTACTGCAGACAAAATCTTAAGGGCTGGTTTTTACTGGCCAACATTATTCTCTGATGTAAAGAAATTTGTAACAAGCTGTCACAAATGTCAGATATTTGAGGGTAAAAGAAAGTTGTTACCTCTGCCTTTAAAACCAGTTTCCACAGAGAGACCCTTTCAACAATGGGGTTTAGATTTTATTGGAGAGATTCACCCCCCTTCTTCGGGACAACATAGATGGATTTTAACTGCTACAGACTATTTCACCAAATGGATTGAAGCCATCCCATGTAGACAGTCCAATGATTCTGTAATCATAGGGTTTCTTGAAACCAACATACTTTCAAGATTCGGATGTCCAGAAAAGATTATAACAGACAATGCTGTTGCATTTAAATCAAAGAAAATGATAAATTTCTGCCATAAATATCATATTACTCTAGGCCATTCAACAGCCTATTACCCCCAAGGTAATGGACTAGCAGAATCCTCCAATAAGAGTTTGATCAATATCATTAAGAAATTGTTGGAGGAGAATAAAAAGAACTGGCATAAGAAACTGACCTATGCATTATGGGTAGACAGACTTACAACCAAGAAATCCATTGGGACTAGTCCTTATGAATTAGTTTATGGTTTGGAGGCAAGATTCCCATCATCATTAGGAATCCCTGTGATGAAATTACTTCAAGAGGCTCAAGTGGAGCCAAATGACATTCAAAGAAGAATTAATCAGACAATCCACCTGCAACAAACCAGAGAAGAGGTATACCAAAGATCACAAGTCTTACAGGAAAAACTAAAGAAAATGTTTGATAAAAGGACTAAAGCAGAGGATTTTCAATTAGGAGACAAGGTCCTAAGATGGGATTCTAGAAGAGAAGAAAAAGGGAAACATGGGAAGTTTGATTTCTTGTGGAAAGGGCCTTATATCATCCATGCCTTGCGGGGAAACAATACTTATTTTTTGAAGGACTTGGACAATTCAGAAGTTGAAGAAGGACCAGTCAATGGTCGAATGCTTAAGCATTATTTTGATCCAATTTACTAGAATGTTTAAATGTTCCTAACTTGTACATAATATATTGTTTTCTTGTTTTATTTTTGTTACTGCAGTTTGGATTGGATGGTGACTTCTTGGAATTGAAGCCCGAAGTGAAGGCCCTAAGTTCCAAAAAGTTTTACTATCATATGTAAATAAAGCTACCAGAAGAAGGAAAATTCCTTACTTTCAGTTTGAAGACATTCTGAGGCATCTGATCTACTGTTCTTGACTTTCCACAAGGAAAAGTCATCCCCAAGTGGAGCCAGTGTTAGCCTCCTATATCAATAGGTTTCATCTTTCATGATTGTCTTGATGGAAGTGTGGAATATGTTCAAACCTTCTTACTTGAGCAAAGGTGTTCCATATTCTTGAAAAACCAAAAATCAAAAAATTTAAAAAAGGTAAAGAGGGTATACCCTAAAAGAAAAATCAAAGGGTAAAAGAATAAAAATGGTCAAAAAGAGAAAGAAATGAACCCCAAGCAAAAAATAGACCAAGGAAAGTGTGCAAGTCTAAATGCCACTACTTTTTTCATCTGTTTTAATAAAATAATTGTGTGCAGCTTGTGAAACTTTTGCCACAATTCATGAATAAGTCAAACTGTTTAAACTTGGCTTAGTCATATTTCAATTTCATGTTTTAGATTAGAGAATAAATATCTAGCCAAACAGTTTAATCTTGGGAGATAAGTAGCTAGGTAGAGTGAATAAAAGGTGCTCAACAGTTTAATCTGAGCCCTTGGATGTAATAAGGGTAGAAATAGATAGATTCATCATGTAAAAAGAAAAAGATTGAAAAGGGTTTGCAAGTCTAAATGCACCCTAATAAAGAAGACAAAATGTTAGTGTTAAGTAGATAGGGTAGGTAGATGGTGCTACAAAGTGTTATCTGATGAATGGTGCTGCTACATGTTGGTTAATCATTTACTTTCATCACAAGTACTAAAGCAGGAAATACACTGAAAAATCACAGCAAGCAAAGTAAAACTCATTAACCTCCCTCACCATTTTTCCCTCAAGAGTTTTACTAATTTCCCCCAAAAGTACTAAGGTAATTTGAGATCAAAGGGGCTCAAGGCATTTCCTTGACTTCTGGAGGGACCGGACCCTCGGCCTAATGATCAAAAGACCTAAGCACTTGAAATAATCCATCATTGATTATCTTCCATTTTTAACTTTTCCTAAGTAAAATCCTATTTTACTTAGAAAACTGATGCAACATTCCATAAAATTCCTCAAAACAACTTGTTATTCTAAGTTTAAGTGTTGAAGATAAAAATGTGCAATTTACTTCATAAGTTTTCACTTTCTTAGATATACAAAGATGTTTTGATTTTCCTTGTCCTTTTTCATGCTAATACCTAACTCTATTATATTAAATCCCTAGTGAAATCCCTTTTTCCTATGTATATAACTCCCTTTTCTAATAAATATCCCCAAAACCCTCTTATTATAATGTTTTACCAAAGCATATATAGTCCCGCACATTTAAATACCCCGCTTTATAAAGCCCTTTGGTAAAACTCTAACCTTATATATACATTCCGCCCCTATGATGAATTAATTATATTAATTTATTCATCGTATAATAAAATATATGAAGAAAAGCGTTAAACACATAACATATGTGTTTAACACCAAAAACAAGAAAAGATTACGACTGAATCCCGCGCCACCATACTCAGCATTCCACGTGGCATTCCACATGGCCAAACCCCGCCGCAATTCATTTTATAAAATTCACGGGGTTAATTACTCATTTGGACTAATTCAATCATAATTCACCACTCCGCTATTAACGATTGCTGTTCCCGGAAGGTGATCAGATTACACGTCGAAACTGTTTAAGCAGAGCAGACTCCACTTTCCAAACCGCACAAGTTCCTTTCCTCCATTCGATCGAATCCCGACCTCTCCTTTGATCAACGGTCCCCGATCAATCCGCTGCCATCGCATGAGTTTTTGCCAGCGGGGAATGAGCGAGTTTGACTATTCAGATTCACGTGGCAAGCGACGTGGAATCGCGCCATTGCGATTTTTACCGCCTTCCTCCATAAGCGGTGCGGGCTCACCGCTTACCGCTTATCAAATACCGCCGGTCCCACTCCCTTACGTCACCCCGTACATCGAATGACGTCATCGCCTCGAAAACGACAAAAACCCTTTTGACTTGTTTTTAAGCCATTTTTCGCGTTTTTTTAGTTATTTTGGTTTTCGAAAGAGACAAAGCTCCCGCTGCAAATTTCAAAATTCACTGCAAATACACCAAATTACTCAGAAATTCCGCTGCGCCCGTGTTGAAGAACGTTCCTGCCATTGTCCATTACCTGTTGAAGAACCAGTTTTCATTAAAAACAGGTATTTATCCTTCCGCACCCCGACTGCAAGTTAAGCTTAGTTTCTTGTGTTTTTCTCTGAAAAAGTGGTTAAAAATCCTCTCTGAGTCCTCATTGAAGAGTTAAAACCTGAGAATTTACTTCCCAAACCTGCAATTTGTCCCAATTTCTTCTTTTGTCCGATATCCCGTCCGGTCTGCAAGAAAAACTGAAACCTCCATTTTGAATCCACAAGAACCAAAATGGAGGCCCCTACTGCTCTAAACGTCACTCCTTTGAATGCTCCTCACTGAGACCTAGACTACTTGCCTCTCATAGATGAAGATTTCCAAATAAAAGACCTGCATTTCGATGAAAGTCCCCGTTTGAGTTTCTGTCGCTGCAGAGACGAATACTCAAAGGGGCAAGATCTTATAGGGTTGTGGGAATCCAATCTCCCAAGGTATTTCATTCCTACAGTTCACGTTTTCCTTGAAATCATTCATTATTGTCATGCAAATTATGATCCCACACAAAGAGCTGTATTAGCTCCTGATCAAAGTGTTTTGTTCCCTATAACACCTCAGGCTATCAATGCTATGTTACAATTTGAGCCAGAACAAGAATTAGCACCTCTATCCATGGAAGGGCTAATTGAGAAAACCAGACTGTTAACTCCATAAAGATTGAAAGCAATGTGTCAGTACTTCATGTTACCTGAGCATCAGCCAAAAGGGACTCCCCCCTATGGTTTTTGTTTTTTCAATCATTTGGGAAGGCTTATTGTGAATGTAATATCCTTTGTCTTAGGATTCAATACCAGTGAGTATGTTGACGAGATAACTCTGGCTTTGCTATCTATCTTCACCCCTGGACAACCTCCTGAGATTAAGTATGACTATGCTTCCTTCATTGCCAACAAAATCCATGATCAATTTTTAAGGCTAGATGATGAAAAAGTGTTCAAGTACTCCTCAGTTATCTATCACCTCATAATTTTCTATCACTCGGACAAATTCCCTTTCCCTGTTCAGAAACTTGATGCTAAAGGTAATCCCAGGTCTGTTATTTTTTGGTCCCCCATCATTCATTTGTCCTCTGATTCTCCCTACTCTTATTCAGAATTCATTGATCAGTTTATACATCCTGCTACAACCTTGTTAACATGAGTTTCTCCCCCCAGGCTTAGTACTGAGATAAGAAAGACCCTGCAATTGTCAAAAAGTTACAAAGTTGGGGATTGGTACTTGTACCAAAACCATACAGTTATCAGGATTTATGGATGTGAATTACATCCATTCAAGTTACCCAGATATGTACCAGTGAGAATTTTTGCTTTGGAATACTTTAGACAGATGAATAACTCAGATGTAATCCATTTCTGCAATGTAAAGAAGAAAGCACAGTTAAGGATCAAAAGCCGGTTAGGTCC